>JAOTRH010066943.1:0-18172 GCA_034768845.1 Heliamphora exappendiculata | reverse complement strand
AGATCATTTGAGAGGTATATTACAGAAAAAATCCATGCCAGTTATACCATACTGGATGATTGCAGTGTTCCAAAGTAGACAGAAACAACTGACAAGTAGATGCAGAAGCTGCACTATAAATTATAAACAGATCCCAGCAATAGACAAATTATGTAGACTCAAAGTGATGTGAGAAACACTCGTTATATTTTAATGGGTAAATTACACTGACCTCTCCTCGGTTTCTGACAAAAACAGAAACCTCCCCTATGATTTCTGAAATATCACTGACCTCCCATGTCAGTGATTTTGCCCTAACGCCGTTAACCAAAATTACAAATTTACATTTTTAACCCTCATACTTTCAAAAGCCTCAGATTAGATATTAGGTTTAAAAAATAAAAAAAATAAAAAGAGAGAGAGAGAGAGAGAGAGAGAAGAAAGGGCAGTGGCGCACACCGCCTAACCCGATGCCCCTCCCGCGACCATCTCCTGTGCTGGTTACTTCCACTGCCGTCCACGTCTGTCGCCGCCCTCGCCGCCGACCACCCTTCTCCTCCTCCTCTGTCTCTCTCGGTCTCTGCTATCTCTCTCTCTCTCTCCCGACGCTACCGCTCAACATAGCCGGCAACCGCCGACACCGTTGTTGCCGCCGTTCACACCATCTACGCCGACCACCATCACCGGCGACCCCGCCGACGCCGATCCTCATCATCACCACCAAGCTCCGGTTCTCTCTCTCTATATATATGCGCATGTGTGTGTGTGTATATATATATATATATATCTTTTTCTCTGGTCATATGTATATAATATACATATATATAATATACATATATTATATACATATATCTCCCTCTCACGAGCACACCACCACGCACCGCCGCACCACCACCGTTGCACACGCAATCACCACCATCTGAGCACCACCACCACCGCATACATCATCACCTCCATGAGACCACCCTTCCATTTCTGTTAAACCGAATAATTTTATGGAGAAGAAAGAGCCAGTGTGTGTGTGTGTGTGTGTGTTGGTGCATTTTATCACCGTGGGTGTGTGAAATTGTGTGCTTGTGTGTGTTTTAGGTGTTGCTGGGTGTAGAGAGAGAGAGAGTGTGTGTGTGTGCGCGCGTGTGTGAAATTGTGTTGCTGGGTGTAGAGAGAGAATGTGTGAAATTGTGTGTGTTTTAGGTGTTGCTGGGTGGAGAGAGAGAGAGAGAGAGAGAGAGAGAGAGAGAGAGTGTGTGTGTGTGTGTGCGAAATTGTGTTGCTGGGTGTAGAGAAAGAGTGTGTGTGAAATTGTGTGTGTTTTAGGTGTTGTTGAGTGGAGAGAGGGAGGGGGTAAAATAGGAAAATAAGTAAAAAAACAAAAAGAATCAATTTGTTTCTATTAAATCAGTAACGAAGGATTAACAGTTGGGTTAATTTGATGCAAAAACTAGACCAGATGGGAGGTTAGTGTCGTTTCAGAAACCACATGGGGTGTATCTGTTTTTGTCATAAATCTCAAGGGAGGTCAGTGTAATTTACCCTATTTTAATTTAAGAAAAAACTAATAAAAAAAGACATACAGAATAACACATGCTTTAAAGGCAGTACCCGTTTGGATTGGGTGATTTGGAGAGAAATGAAAAAAAATCCAAATCTCTCCTCTCTAATCACTTGTTTGGATAACTAAATAGGAGAGAAATCGGAAGAAATGGAGGAATTGAGTTTTCTTTTAATGAGCACTTTTTGAATCTCTTCAAAATAGAGAAATTTGGAGAAAAAAGAAACTTAAGCTTTGCAATACCAAAATTTACCTTAAAAAACAAACTCAAAGTACACTCATAATAAGGTTAAATTGGTAAATAATATTAGACACTTTCTTTTATTTAGGCTAACCAAACAAGATAGGAGAGAAATTATCCTCTTTTTTCTCCTTTTCTTTCCTGTTTATCCAAACAAGATAGACAGAAAACATTATCCTTTCTTTTCTTTTCTTACTTTTATAACTTAAGTCATCTTTTCTTTTCTTTTCTCTCCTAGGCACCCAAAAACAAACATAAAAATAAATGAAAACAATAAAGTGGGCAAATATGGAATAACAATTAATCTAACAATGTATCTTCAATATTTTACAGTAAACTTCCGGGTCAAGGAAAAGAATATGAAAGTATACTGTTTAACTGGGTCCTTGTCCTAGATAAAGGAAAACGTAAAGCGAGACTCGAAATGGTCAATGTCAAATAGTTGGGGTAAGGTTTTATCGAGTTGACTTCACTTTTATTTCCCAACCAAAAAGAACAGGCACCTGAGGCAGAAGCCTCATGATAACAATTTGTGCTTTTAGAACCCTCAAGACAATTAAAATTTGAGTCATCCTAAGGGGAGAGTCCAAAGAAATACCTTTGGAAACTCAGAACTGGGATATTGTCTCATGAACTCATCAGAGTCAATAATCTGCCAATCAAGATTCCATCCAGAGATGACATTAGAGCCTAATAGGATGAGGGCAAGGCGGGTTCATAAATGTCTCTAGAAATGGATAAATTCAGTTAAATAATGCGAATAATCCTTAAAGAGATTTGAAAAACCTAATCTATAAACACAATGGTTGTCCATTTCAGGTGGTTCTATAAGGTTGATGCAGAATTGATCAATGAATAATGATTAACTTCTACGACAGACTCATGTAGATATTTCTAAACGGCAGTCCATTTCAGGTGCTTCTATAAGGTTGATGCAGAATTGATCAATGAATAATGATTAACTTCTACAACAGACTCATGTAGATATTTCTAAATAGCACTTTCCTGGGCAAGAGAGAAAAATATAACCAGACTAGATCTCAACGATCAACTTCAACTGCGGAGTATGGACTCCTAATGATCCCATATATAATAATATTCTCTACTCATGCATTTGAATGATGAAACTACTGACCATGATCATGTGGTTGTCCGTCTATATAAATACGTTCCCACGGCTTTTCCACTATCTTGATGATGGCAGCAGTAACCTACAGGAACGAATGAAGAGAAAACATGCCAGCAATCGCTAAAATACCATAAATAAATTATAAGGTACACCCAATGCCACAAATATCTTAGGAACCCTATTGTTAATAAAGAAAACTGCACATGCAATCCCACAGTACCTGAATCAGTTTAGCTATCCTCATCTTCTATAGCAGGGTTACACCAATAAAGGCATTAACATGTTATTAGAGTAGTAAATATAAACGACAGTTTTTAGGGCAATGTTGTCCATAAAAAGAAGGGTAAATATATGAAGCGATCTCTTCTTGTGGATGTTGATACCAATCATAGCGGAACTATAATTTGAAAAAAGCACACATGTTGAGGATTCTCAAGGAATCCACTGCATACATGGTTATTGTCACTCATTTAAAAAAATAATAAATAAGGACAAATTTGAGACATGGAGGCTGGTGGAAGAGTTGAAAAGACAACTAATTGAGCTTCAATACTTGATCAACAAAGTTGGAATTCTCCATCCTTAAAACACCTAGTTGTAGAACTCCTACAAAAAAAGTCACTTCTATGGATAACTAAAAGGCTAAAACTACAAATAAAATATAAGAAATAATTTTGTACAAAGCTAGTACCCTGTTTAAAAACCAAACACTCAGTTTCAATTTGCAAGCCAATTAGGTAGTGTTTGGTACTTTGGTTCATTGGAGTGATTTTGTACAAGAATGGAATTGTTATTCCTTAGTATATGCGTTAGAATGCCTATTCCATTAAATGGAGAAGTAGAGGTTACTTTTGCCATTGAAAATGACATTAATAAGAAACGGTGTGTTGGATAGCTTGATATATATTGTTGAACTCATTTCCTAACAGCTTAAGTTTTTTGGACAATTAGTGACTTAACATGGTATTAGAGCTCTGGTTCCACGAGATCTTAGGTTCAAGCCTCGTATTGTGTTTTCCTGTTATATTTGTTATTGTGCATTCTATGTATTGGTGCGCCTGTTCAGTTTGTTCATCTCTCCACGTGCGAGACAGGGTTGCACGTGAAGAGGAATGTTGGATAGTTTGATATACATTATTTGGCCCATTTCCTAACAGCTTAAATTTTTAGGACAATTGTGACTTAACAAGGGGAAAAGCCTTTTAATGCACAATTAAATTTTCTTCAATACATACTAAAGCAACTCACTGACAAAGTAATGCAACTCACTATAGTAATGCAACAAACAAGAGCAACTTACAAATTCATTAACTACATCAACAAACAACTGCAACTTATTTATAACTCAATTATGAACATGAAAATATACAATAAGCATTGTCCTAATGTCTTTCTAGAGATAGGACACATATGTCCAAGCCGTATCCCAAACATGTCCAACAAAAAACCAATAATATAAAAAAGATACACCACGAGGCCTAAGAAGAACAGGTGCAGATAAGGAATGAATATGGCACGACACAAACACGTGGGCATATTGAATAAATTAGGCATAAATATATGTGTATGTTGAGTCCATAACAACATTATTTCAATCATATTAGGTACAAAAATCTACACAACTAACAACATGATAATAATATTGTGAAGATATTATAACAACAAAACTAGTTCATAAAAATTCAAGAACTAAGCATCTATAGGAGCATTTCCATTCATCATACAAAATTCCACAATTCCACTATTTGACATCATATATACAAAAGATTGTTCATAATTGCCAACTACAAAAAACATTTGTGTTTATAAATATTACAACAACCAAAAAGAGATTTTAATTTGTTTGATTTTTTAATATAGCACCTTTGACTCCACTCTATTTTTTTTATAAAAAAGAAAACAAAAATCATCTTAACACCAAACATGTCCCGAGCGTGTCCTCGGTGTATCCAACCCAAAAAATAAGATTAAAAACTTAGACACGTATTCGAGCGTAGTCGATGTGTTTGGGATGTGTGCAAGCATGTCTGTGTCCCAAACGTCTTAGACATAGACATGTGATCTATGTCACATAGACTCGGGTATGAGTGTTGGATTTATCTAATTCTCATTTCAATGACACTTAGACACAATAAAATATTTATATTACTTAATATATTTCTTTTATTTTCTACAATAACTTGGACACAATAAAATATTTATATTACTTAATATATTTCCTTTACTTTATAGGATAAATGGTGTTTACAAGGTTCCAAAAAGCATTTCATGTATAATATAAGAGTTTATACATAGTTCTATAATAAACAAAAATTACTAAATATATACCGTCTAAGTGAATGTTCAATAGAAATGTCAGACAAATATTCTATACCCTTATCTAAGTACCGAGTGTTTGACAAATGTACATTACACATTAAAAGACGTGTCTGATAAGTGATAAGTATCCTGGCATGTTTGAGGCATATCAATGTCTGACACATGTTGAACAATGGTATCACAACCAAAATGAAGTGTTTGTCCTTCTAGACCTCTATGTATTAAAAACAGCAAATTGCATAAGTAGCAAGAGCGAGTGGTTCAACTCGTGATAATGAAGATTTCAATCAACCTATTGTACTGGCATACTCAGGAAAAAGCTATGTTCAACAAAATCCAGAGAACCTGCCAGTTTCACCTTCCAAAGGGATATGAGGGTAACTATCAAGTTTACCACCTCTGATGCATGGCAGCGCTTTAAACACATCAGAACATCACCATGACAGGAAGTTCGAGGTTTTGTTTTTAAACAGTAACCATTGCAACTTCACTCTATCCTAAAACAAATAATTGAAGGATGAAAAACATATCTACTCCTTGAAGTTGCTGAAACATGAAACGGAGAAAAATACAAATAAAATGGATATCAGCTAGACATAAAAAAAAAGGGGGGGTGGGGAAACACAAATGCGTAATCCCTGTTGATCCATTACAATCGGCAATCTTCTTCACATGACCGCTAGACACAAATATTCTTACCTAAATCTGCGAATCTTTTGCAACCCTCA
Source organism: Heliamphora exappendiculata (assembly GCA_034768845.1). Lineage (NCBI taxonomy): Eukaryota > Viridiplantae > Streptophyta > Magnoliopsida > Ericales > Sarraceniaceae > Heliamphora > Heliamphora exappendiculata. The sequence continues at coordinate 12,224 of JAOTRH010066943.1, read as the reverse complement.
GGAAAAAAAAAAAAAGAAAGAAAGAAAGAAAGGCAAAAGATAAAGCCATAGGTCCTGGGATCCTAATTTCCAAATGTGTATTAATTCCAACAGCTACTAGGTCTTCTAAGTGGAAAAGGGTTACAGTTGGTTTGGATTTAAAGGCATGTGAATTGGTATCCACAGTGCTTGCTCCTAAAGGAAATTTGACACAATAAGAATTTCAGAAACTATTTGGCATCACAACCAAGTAAAATTAGGTAGCCAATCAAGGAAACAGTTTCTGTATAAATAAAAGAAAACTGGACACGAAATTAAAGAAAATAAAATTTTATTAAAAGAATTATATGTGCAGAGAGAAAGCTTTTTTGAAACAAGAACACTCACCTTAAACGACAACTTCAAAGATAAAATGAAATGGCTATTATGATCACATCAACCACTTAAACGGAATAGAGATAGAGAACCACACGCTTCCCTGTCTACCTCAAGCTTAACACATGTTGGAGGAGACCAATGCACAAAACAGAACTACCATTTGACCACCATGTACTTCAAGTTATATTCGAGAAAATTCCTGTAAATCAACGACAATGGTGACCTCAACTTATGATAGTACATACTTGCTGATAGAAGGATGTAAAGTGTTTGCCAAGTACAATTGCAAAATCCTCCAATGAAAGCTGTTCTGAACATTCCTTCACTTTGGCATATACCTGCATGACGACAACCCAGAAAATGCATTTATCTTGAAATAGAGAGTTGCAGGGAAGAGGGCGTGCACAGTGACGGATGAAAGAGATTATACAGATGATGATATATCAAAAATAATAAAAACTCAGTTTAAAGACATCTAGTACATTTATTTGTCAAAATTTCTCAAGGCAGCTTTTAGCTTTTCGATATCTAGCAAGGGTGTTTGCCAAAACTTCCCAGGGCAGTTTTTAGCTTCTTTCTTTTGAAATTTATTCCAGATTGTTTGTCACAATTTCCGTCCCTGCCTATGGGCCAAAAACAATGTTAAAAAATTGGGGTGGGGGGGGGAAGCATCATTTTGATGTTTGGCTTCCGCTTTTCAATAATCAAGTTTTACAATAAGTGAAACTGCAGCAAATACCCTGTACCGCAAACTGTTACTTCTGCCAACCTAAATTTATACCTGCAAGATGGTCCCTTCAGAATTTCTCCCCAACCCCATTCCTCCCAAACTACAATGGCTTTGACTATTTTCACAGGCTCATTTCATCCCTTAGACAAAGAAAATAATAAATAAATAAAAACTTGTAAGAATTCCTTAAAAACCAAATTTGATTATACTCACTTTCAGAAAAATGTACTATGATATATTAGAAAAAATAAACTCCTTTTTCTTCTACTATGAAAAATCAAGGGAAATTCAGCAGCGAGTCTCGCTTTCTGGGTTGCATGGATTGCTGCCTGATGACATTATCTAAACTTATTTCAGTTCCGCGGGCAATACAACAAAACCACTCAACAAGCCACATTTCCACCGAATGAGGTAAATCAAAGACCCAATTGAAATCCTTTAACACAGAACCAATGGAAAGATGGTCCTCATATCTGGCTCATATTTGATTCAACAAAGCACTAATGGAAAGATGGTCTTCATGTCTGCTCGTACTTGGTTCAATACCCTTTTGGTTATTTCACTTACATGGTCAACTTCCATACGAATGGGAGTTTGGTCTCCTTTTAGTTTCTCGTGAACAACACCCCTCGTGACTCACTCTACACCTTGCATGCCAAAAACCATATGCTTGGAAACAAAAGACCCACTCGAACTTGCAACTCCTTGTTCATGTTTTATTTATTTATTTTTGAACAGTTCAAGTAGCAGCATTGTACTCCCCATAAAATTCATCCAAGTTATTTTGGGTCCATTAATGAATTGAATTGATAAGGGCCCGTTTTGTAACGTTTACAGTTTTCTGTTTTTTGTTCACAAAAAACAAAAAACATGTTTTTGTTTATGTTTATAAAAAAACAAAGACAAAAACATGTTTGGTAACATAAATGTTTGAAAAGTGGTAGTTTGAGGTTACGGATGAATCTAATCAAAATTTGTTTACAAAACAAGTGAAAACACATTTTTTCTGTTTCTTAAAATTTTGTAAATTTCAAAAACTATTTACAGCTTTTTGAAAACAAAAATAATTACCAAACATATTTTCGTTTACAGTTTACGAAAAATTTAAAAACAAAAAACATAAACGTTACCAAACGGCTCCTAAGATTTCTCGATTTCATGAAAGTGAGAAATTTCTCAATTTTGGAAAACAGTTTAGATTCAAAGCTGAAATGAAGAAATATCTCTTGAAATTTCATAAATTTGGAGGATGTAGTTTCTTTTGTATAAATTTGGATCTTATCATTGTGGAGGGATTTGCGGATCGAAAATAAAATGAACAATGAAATTGAAAAGTTTCTCAAACACAACTACAAATAGAGAAAAAATGCAAAACTGAATGAAACCAATAAATTTTTCAATTTTGGGAAACCGAGAAGTCAAGAAATGGAACAATTCCTCTGTTTCAAAGTTGAAAACTTTGAGATTTCGGAAAACTGAGAAATTTCATAGTTTGCCACCTTGACATATCTCAATTTTAAACACACATACAAACTGAGAGAATTTGCACAGAAAGAAAAAGAGAAAATTCTCAGTTTTGAAAATTCACAAAAACAGAGAAGCTTTTAGTTTTGAAAATGAAAAATAAAAATCTCAATTTGTAACATTCAGAAAGAAACTAAAAAGAAATGGACTCTGTCTTCCCCTCCCCCTCTCTTACACACGCATAGAAGATGAGAAATTTCCCAATAGGCGGAGGCAAACTAAATATTTTTGTTGTAGATGGTGTCCCATGTCCTACACGGTGTGCTAGGCGAACATATTGCCTTTGTCTCCCACCAGGCTTCAAATTACTAGGTGGCTTCAGTAGCACAATGATAGAATGTTTGGACGATGGAAGTCATGAAAAGGAATAGGATTGTGATTTCTAGGAATCAAATACCTAGTAATCTAATACTTGGAGGAATCATATTCAAAAGGAAAACTTTTATGCAAACGTTTATCTTATATATGAATGATGATAATGGGTCTCAGTCTACAATTAACACTCAAAGCCAATATTGTAACATGGCAAGGCCGATGGCAGCATCATAATGTGACACTGCTACTACTAGTAGTATTGTACATGGTTCATAGCCATTTCCTCAAGCCGTGCTACTGAATACAACAAGAAATTTCCATTTTTTTTTACTTCAACAAAATTTATTCAATAAAAATCATGGTTTTGAAATAGATTCAGTTTCACAAAGATAAATTCAATTCTTCTACACAACTTCTCATCAACCAAAGAATCTTAACAAAATCCTTTTCCAATCAAACAAACATGTAGCGATGACTGTGAAGACAACTCAAATAATCACTTCAGTTTTTTTTTTCAAAATATCCACATTCTCTCTCCCCCTCCTCTCTTTAAAAACTCTAATTTCAAACATTACATTTGATTTGACTCACTTTTTCAATTCAACTTTATTCTTGCAATAAATTGAAGATTGCACAGTTATGCGACTTTGTGTGTGTGTGTGTGTGTATAAAAGCTTTCGTCATACACGCTATATGCGTATAATCCTCAATATACTTAAATAGAATTATAGAAGGAAAGATAAGTCAAATCAATTTCCAAAATTAAATTAAATTAAAATTTCAAGTTAAATAGAAGAAAACAAAAGTCAAATCAAATTCCATAATTAAATAAAAATTTCTAGATGGGGTTTTCAAAAAAAATAAAAAATGTACCTATTGAGCCAACTTCATCTACACCAAATAATAATATGATCTTCAATTTAGTTAAATAGAAGAAAACATAAGTCAAATCAAACTCCTTCAAATAATAATACGATCTTCAATTTAGTTAAATAGAAGAAAACATAAGTCAAATCAAATTCCATAATTAAATAAAAATTTCTAGATGGAGTTTCAAAAAAAATTAAAAATGAACCATATATGGTGATGTTTGGCAAAGCTACTGCTAGCACCTTATAGATTGCGGCTTGTGGCAGAAATTGTAAGTGTTTGGTAAATATTGTAGTTTGTAACTGAAGTAGAAGAAAAAATAATTATAAATTGTGACAGAAGTTGTAAATGTTTAAAAAACTTGTAACTTATAGTTAAAATTAGTAACAAGAAATTAAAAACTACTAGCAGTAGCATTCCTAAACACCCACATTGAACCAACTTCATCTACACCAAATAAAAATATAATATTCAATTTAGTTAAATAGAAGAAAACATAAGTCAAATCAAATACCATCAAATAATAATATGATCTTCAATTTAGTTAAATAGAAGAAAACATAAGTCAAATCAAATTATATAATTAAATAAAAATTTCTAGATGGAGTTCTCAAAAAAATTTAAAAATGAACAATATTGTACCAACTTCATCTACACCAAATAATAATATGATCTTCAATTTTGTTAAATAGAAGAAAAGATAAGTCAAATCAAATTCCATGATTGAATTAAACTTTCTAGATGGAGTTTTTTTTTATAAAAAAAAAAAACCAGAGCCAACCAACTTCATCTACACCAAATAATAATAAATCTTCAATTTAGTTAAATAGAAGAAAAAATAAGTCAAATCAAATTCCATAATTAAATAAAAATTTCAAGATGGAGTTTTCAAAGAAAAATTAAAAACGAACCATGTATTGAACCAACTTCATCTGAACCAAATAATAATATGATCTTCAATTTAGTTAAATAGAAGAAAGGATAAGTCAAATCAAATTCCATAAATTAAATAAAAATTTCTAGATGGAGTTTTCCAAAAAGAAAAAAAAAATTGAACCACAGAATGCACTAACTTCATCTAACTAAACCAAATCACACTAAGCCTTTGTACTAATGTATTCTTTTTAGGTCATTCTGTTAAGGCTCATATCAATAACTTCGTATATTTTCTTACTAGTGCGACATCTCATGTCAATTATGGCCCATCCTTCCTCTAACGGCACAGCTGGTGTGTATAAACACACACACACACACACACACACACATATATATATATATATAGAGAGAGAGAGAGAGAAATTTACCGTGTTCTTCATGGTATCGGTGGCGACGATATTGGAATTGTCGTCGCGGAAATAGGCAGGACGACAATCGGAGAGGAGGCTGATGCTGACACTCCACTCGACAAATGAATGGCGGCCATCTTCGCTCCTCCAAACCCTGCCGACCCTCACCCTGGCCTTCCCGTGCCTTTGCTCGAACTCGATGCCGTCTACTTCGCCCGCCATGTCTCCGGTGAGAAGAAGTTGAAGAACAGTGTCCGATTTCGATCGCAGAGAGAGGCGGGAGGTGCCGTACAGTGATGGATGCCGTTGAATTTGAAGAGAGAAACCCACGCAAGCTTTACGGTAATTTTTTACTTTTTTTTCTATTGATTTTAGTAACAAATTAGGAATATTTTTTTGGCGATAATAAATTAAATAATAGAATATATTAATATAAATTAAATAATTTTAAAAAAAATAAAGAGTTCTTACAAAAAAAGATGAACAACATTACAAATAAAGAATATCAAACTTTTATATAAGAAAATATAAATTCTTATTATAGGAAGACCCAATATTGTAGAAAAAAAATAAAACCTCATATATTACTATTGCTCTATAACATTTTTTAAAAGAATCATTATTTCTATCTCTGTTTTATAATATTGATATTTTTTTATCAAAAATAATCATCCAGTATAATAAAACACAATAAATAGTATCAGACTATGATCTGCAAACAGGTCTGAAAACATATCTAAAAAGATAGTGGTGAAGTAACGTTTTTAATTTCGCGTTAAAAACACCAAAATTAGTCATTAAAAAATAAAAACTTGTCAAATTAAAATAATTTCGTCATCGATAGACAATAATCGCAAGTCACCAACAATAAAAAAATTTAATCACAAAGAAAGAAAAAAAATTAGTGAAAAACAACTAAAACTAGAAGAAAAAAATAGAGAAAGACAACAAAAAAATACTGGATAAAAAGAAAACAAGAAAAAAAAAACAGAAAGAAAGAAAGAACGGGTGATGGGGGGAGGGGAGAGCCCGCGGCTGCCGCTGCAGCCACCCCCTAAAGAAAATTTAAGAAAAACTGTAGTTGTTATATAAGCTGTTAACTATATAATTGTTATAATTATTTATCTATAAATATCTAATTTTGACTATAAATTAGTATATTTTTTAAAAATTTATAATTTTTACTGCGAGTTACAATTTATAAGTTATTAATTTAATGTCAAACACTATTTTTATTTCATAAAAAAATAAAAAATTATTTTATTTTTTTTTATATGTATGTTCAGTTTATGTACAAAAAAAACAAAAAAATTTAGGATAATATTTTTTTACTAAAAATACTTTTTCATAAAATAAATCTTTAAATGTATAAGATTATGCATAGCGAAAAAAACTTAAAATTAATTTTTTTAATTATTTTTTAAAAAACTAAGCAGGTAAACTAATTTCTTTTTCTTTTTTCGTTTACTTTTTTCTTGGATTGCTTTATTTTCTGTCAACTTAACATAGCTCAAGAGACTGAGCTTTTCATTGGCAATTTGACTTTAAATAATGTTTTTTACTTAAAATTATTTTTAAATTAAATAAATAAAAAATTTCTTTGGTAAACTATACGAGTAACATTAAATTAAAAGACAATAAGTTAGGGTTTAAGTTACTTTAAACCAAAAATAACTTTAAATTAGAAAAAATTATTATAATTTTTTAAAAATTATTTTTACATAATTTTATATTCAATGTGGATATTATTTGATAGATATTGACGAGTAATTTTAAAAATATAATTATTATAAAAATAAATGTATAGAGTAAAAGTTATGATATTTTAAAAAATATATAAATTATTTTATGTAAAAATACTAAAAAGTTAAAAGCCATTAGGTTTCCAAATGAAGTTTTTTTTAATTTTTTAAACTTTAAATCAAAAGATAAAAAACAGAATTTTATCCCCTTTGCTAAACCAAGCTGGACTTGATAACATGTGGGTTAGTTTTTCTTTTTTTTGTGTTTAGTGAAAAATATATGTATTAACTTATATGGTTATACTTTTTAGATTTCTTTCACTATCACCAGGAATCAAAAAAATAAAAAAGAATTACCAAAAAAATTTTAAAAATTCATATAATACGAAAAATGTCATTTTAAGGCTTTTATAAGACTTTTTTTATTTTTAGTAAATAATTTTTCAGCTTTAGTTAAAATAGTTATACTTTTAAATTTATTTTATCACGACGAATCAAAAAAATAAAAAAACACAAAAAGCTCAAAAAAGAAAAAAAGAAAAAAAATACCATAATAAAAAACCAAGAGAAAAGCTATCCAAGTAGACCTTAATCAACATCAAAAAGTATAAATTGGTCAATAGTGATAATGACTTGTTATAACGAGTCTTGCTACCAAATTACAGCTCGACCCTAAGAATACTAAGCAATTTTGTTCACCCAATGTGCAATTCTTTATTGATTTAAATTGTAACACTGTTCTAAGGTCTCAATTGGTAATTAGTTTAAAAATTAAAATTTTTTTTGTATTTTTAGTTTGTACATGACATCATTCAAAATAAATAAAGGTAAACAAAATATTAACAACGATGCACCGGATCAAAAGCTGAGTCACTCGGATAAGTGACACAACTAAAAAAGTAAGAGCGAGATAAGGTGAATATCTAAAAAAGATTTGATACAAAAAGTAACGAACAAAGCAAGACAACACTCGGATGATAAGAATCTCTCTAAACTCCTCAAATCTCGCAACGAAAGGCAACGGCCGAGCTACTCTTTGTCGAGTAACTCGAGCCGAGTAGCTCGGATTAATACTGAGCTAATGGTGTTGTCCTAGTCTTAGTATAGCACAGAATAATGAAAGATTGCTAACCTAAGTCAAAGTTTGTGAGTTAGTTAGACTGTGATGATGAACTATTAAGACATAGCATAGACTGTGAGAATAGCACATACTATATGGTTATAGCACATACTATATGTATGATGATTATAGCACATGTTATACTGAGACAACGCACAGACTATGAGGCTGAAGAATATAACACAGATTATAAGGCCAAGCGTTGACCATATAACTGAGGTAATATTGCTTGGACTATATCATTAAAGATTTTACAGAAAATCACTAAAATGTCTCAGAGACAATGAAAGCAATTAATGGCAGTACATAAAGTTCATTATTGAATGTTGAGATATGGCTTGGTGGTTAAGTAAAAGGATCTTGCCACCATTGGGAGATCCTGAACACATCTACTCAAGTCAATCACCCGAGTGGGTTAGGTACTTAGTGGTCGACCATAGGTTGACCTAGCCAACTCAAAGTAGAACACTGGTCCCAAATATTCAAATAAGATTTCATGAATTGGTGATATATTGTAAGCGTTTCGTTTCAATCCTAATAGTTTCATCAGAAAGTTATATATAGGAGGGATGACAATACTCTTATTCATTCATTAATTAGTGGATTCTGGGCTTTACGTGTTCATACTACCATCTACTCCGATATTGGTTAACTTTCTTCTTCACCTTACCATTACTCTTTCTCTGTTATGATTATAGGTTTATTTATAAAATTTTGCCTCTCTTATATTTTCATATTTTTCCTCAAAAGAACCTTATATTAAATGACAAGTCTATTGAGAATGCAATTTTTGTGAATGGTCAATACTCAGAGCAAATTGCACGCGATGCCCAATGCAACGATGTCAGACAAGCATTACACTAGCAATGAATGTAATGCTAGTGACGGCAATGAGTGACAGGCAAATCCCAGCATCATTTGAGATGACCGGGCGCACTATGAACTATCCAGGATGGATAGAACAGTATTCTAATGTTGAAATTTGAACACCAATTCCCAAACGCCAACGAAAATAAAATCACGCACAAAAAAAAGTTAAAAATAATTAATACCGATGATTTATATGGTTCAGCCCACATTGGCCTACGTCTACGAGTGAGAGAGAAAATATTTCACTATGTTGAATGTGAAAAAGTACAGCACCCGTCTCCCTTCTTTCTACCAGCTAATCTCACAAGTTTTTGTCTCACGACCTTAAACTCTAAGGCTCCACTAGTGTCCTATTTAAAGGCATACACATAGAAATTCTAAAAATTCTAGTAAGCCCATATTGCTATAAACTCTATACATAAAGAATTCTAGTGGACTCCTAATTTCACTCAAACTCAATTACATATAGACTAAAAATAATATAATAAACATGGGCTCGGTAGAATACAAAACACAGCCCAACAATCTCCACCTTGACTTGAATTCTTCAAACTACCATAAAGATAATCAGCGTCGCTGTTGATTCTGCCATCGTAGTCGTTGTCGACCTGCCACAAACAAACAGTATGGCCCACACCTTTATACCGAGGTGCCCACACCGCAACTCGGGTGTCCTACAAAACTCACTACTTTGTAAAAAAATATGGCCATATCTCTTTGCCTTTTTGCACACAATCGGAGATATCACCGCTACTAACCAAATTATGAGCAAATGAGACTCGCTTCTGTCGATATGTACACCTATCTGTCACGTTTGTCGTGTTAGTCTCATTACTCGGAGCTTTCCTATGAACATCCAACAACTGTTGCTCTTGCATCTTGCCGGAATCCTACACACCATTCGATTTGCTCACATGGGCACTTGTACTACCTCGTTGCTTCCATGTACCCCTACACATATTCCATGTGTTTTTCTGTAATTGTTATTTAACCTGATCACCCTTATACTTTTTTCGTGTATGTCGTCTACCTATACTACTCATTTGATGTCTGACAATAACTCCACCTATCATAACAACCCTATGAACCTGTATAGGTTGTTAATCATCTGTCCCTGCAGTACATTCCTATTTTTCTTTAAACCCAAAGAACTCCACCTCCGGATGAGAACTCGTAACCTCTCGAATTCAGCATCCCCAGAGAAATCAAGTTCTTCCTTAGTTTCGGCACATGTCTAACCCCAGTTAATATCAAAATGGTCCCATCAAGCCTATAAAACCACACTATTCCTCTACCAACAACTCTACTCGCTACATTATTTGCCATCCTAACAGTACCCTCATCGCATAACTGATACGTATCAAACTACTCTTTGACTGCACACATGTGGAACGAACATCCAGAATTTAATATTCAATCTAATTTTTTCGTACCTGAAGTAACTGTGAGCACTTCTGATTCTTCATAATCGAAGCCCCCTGTAACTGCTGTCTCTGATGATTGTTCTTTTTTCTTGTCCGCCTTGTACATCAAACAATTCCTCTTCAGATGATCTTTTTGTCACAATAGTAGCACTTTCCTTTGTAACCTTTCGACTGGCAACGACCTTTCTTCTTGGACCTCTCTTACTTGGCAGTCGCCTTGCCTCTAACTTCCTTATTGTCTGATGCAACTATGATGCCCTCTTCCTGTGACCTGTCACTCTCCCTCTTCTTCAACATCTCATAAGATATAAGAGCAGCAACAACCTCATCTAACTTAAGAGTATCTTTTTCAAACATCAGTGTAGTTCTCAAATGCTCGTATGATGAAGGCAATAAAACCAACAAGAGAATTGCTTTATCCTCATTTTTTTATCTTCGTGCTGATAGAATCTAATTCCATCAGTATCCTATTGAACTCGTCCAAGTGCTCCATAAAGTTCGCTTCCTCTATCATGTGAAGTGTATATAACTGTTTCTTTAAGAACAACCGAGTCATCAATGTCTTGGACTTGTACCTGCTCTCTAACTTAACCAAGAGTTTTGCCGGATTACTTTCGTTGATGACTTTCCGAAGAGTGCTATGACCGAGATACAACTGAATCGTGCTGTTCGCCAAGTCCCGTATCTCATTCCACTCTATATCCTTCATTGTTTTCAATTTTTCTGGCTTCTTCCTAAGAGTCTTGATCGGTCCTTCACACGGCAAAATATTCTTCACCTTTTGCTGTCATAAGGTGAAGTCGTTGTGACCGTTAAAAAATTCAATCACGAAACCCAAACTTTTCAATGTCATTATATTTTTGTTTAACAATCCCCACAATCTGAACTCATCACAACAACAAATATATGTAAACCTTGTCCCACGCAGTCCAAATCAACTCTAATTGTACTCGATCGCTCCTGATTGTACCTAATTGCTCCCAATTTAAGCCGATCTACCCAATTCAATCAAACGATGTAAAAATAAAAAAAGTCTGACCGTACCAATAAATTTGCAGCACCGAAAAACTTTAAGAAAGACCTCTATCTTGAATTTTTCTATTATATATACGATCTGATAAAATAAAAAAAATTCTAACCCTTGATTTTACACACACACACCACACTAGATCAAAAACCTCTTTAATCAAATCTAAACCCAATAATCAAGGCTCTGATGAGATTCAATTTAACCGTAACAAGACAATTCCCAAACAACTCCAGTAAATACGCAGTCACACCAAATAAACTCTTTTGATCAAATCAAAAGCAAATCACCTAATGATTTTCTCCCTAATTTGATGCCTACCAAATCAACACTCTTAGATTCTCACCACATAGGATAAAAAATCTTAGTTTTCAATTTCCAAATCAAGTCTTCAACAACCAATGAATTTCCAATGGTGTGAATCACCTTCCAATGCACGGCAATCGAAAAAAAATTATTTGCAAAACACAATCACTTTTAATACCTTAATCAGCACAATACCAAATCAATAGATTTAACAAGTCACAAAATGCAACGGCGAAAAGTGCTCTTGATTGTTTCGCCGTTAAGAATTTTTTTGCAACAACGCTGCAATGGTTTTTCCTTTTTTTTTTGTACGAATTATATAATTTTTTTTTATTTATAAAATACGAAATTGAAAAGGGTATATTATATTTACACCTCCTGTATTTAAGAGTAATAACACTAATACTCCATCTATTATCTGAAATATCACTACACCCCTTTATATATTTATTTTTATAACACTTAGGTTTAAAAGTTAACTTTTCGTTAACTTTTGGACGGAAAACATTTTAACATTATTTTCAATATTTTTAATTTTTTTTAATTACAAAACCATATTTAAAAATTTTTAATTACAAAATAAAAAATTACTAAATACAAAAATAAGTAAAATAAAAACATAAAATTTAATTTATTAATTTATTTTTATTTTT
>JAOTRH010066932.1:0-18172 GCA_034768845.1 Heliamphora exappendiculata | reverse complement strand
TAATTAAAATATTTTGTAATGAAAAATAAAATTAAGTTTTTTTTATTAATTAATTTTAATTAAATGAAAAAATTTTAGATATTTTATTTTTCACAAAATATAACTTTTAAAGATGTTTTTTTTAAATCAGATATCTTGAAAAAATATGGAAATTAATTTTAAATTTTGAATAAATTAAATAAAAAAATATTTAATCAAAATAAATTATTATTTTTTAAAAACTGTAGAACGAAAAATAAAATAAATAAATACCTTTAACTACTACCTTAGCTGAAAAGCTGGAGGAAAAACTGTGCATTTATTAAATTTTATTTGTTACGTATTTAAACATGAAAAGATAGTTTGATAAACTAGAATCTTTAGAATCTTACACACGGAAAGATGTTTGATTCTTTCAGATCGTGTGTCTTTCAAAAGATGGTTTGATAAACTAGAATTTTTGGAATCGTGTATACAGAAGAATGTTTGATTCTTTCAGATCGTGTGACTTTTAAAATTAATAAATTTATTTTAATTAAACGGATTTTTATAATCCTCTAAAATATTTTAAAAAATCTAAGTGGGAGAGAAAATTTATTCACAGATAAATTCTGCGGTCTTCATCACTAGTTTGTAGGCGATACAATTAAACCCTGCGTGTTGGCAGTAAGGCCTTCCTCCCCATCGGACAGATTAATTGCGGTATTGCCAGTACAAACCTCCTTTAGGGATAATTCTGGATAATTATTAGTGTAGATCACTTCTCCATCTAAAAGGTTCATTGCGAAACGATTGATTTGGGATTAGGTGATGGTTAACACTTAACTGTATGAAATAGTATCCTCTTCATCTGAGTCACTGCTATTATATACTAGACCGAAACTATGTCAGGTATTTAGTTTTACTTGGCATGGTCATTTGCCTAAATAGTAAAATTAAAAAGAATTGGCATGTCTGACCTTATGATGAAACGTAGATGTCTACCAATCGTGGCATTCTATTCACAGGTTATCAGGTTGCTGGCGAATTTTTTTTAAAATGGTAGAGAGGGAACCAAATTAAAATGAATTTAAAATTTTGCTCATCATAATTAACGATTTTTTTAATTATGTGATTCTCAGGATTAAAACGGATTTCAACCCACTCGATTAAATACTCAAAGAAAATAAACTTACGGGACCAAATTTTGTTGACTGAAAATGTAACTTGGATATAGTTTTAACTACAAATAATATTCCTTCAATACCAGAAAATGTGTTTGTTTCAGAAAAATGTTCTTCCTCGGGGCCGAAATGCATGAAGAAGAAAAAGGTTCAGAAACAGAGAGACACAATTTCCAAGGAAGTTAGTGGGCTACGGACTTGTGTGAAAAATCCGAAAGACAAATGTTTTTACTGTAACAAGACCCGACACTAGAAAAAGCTATGTCTAGTATTTCTCAAAAAGCAGAACAAACAGGGTAATTTCTGTTCACTGGCTGTAAAAATATGTTTAGCGGTATTATCTACCAGTACCTGGTGTGTAGATATGGGAGCCACTAATCATGTCTGTAATTCATTGCAGGGGTTCCAGAAAATTCAACAACTTAGTGATAGGGAGATTTACCTACATATGGGTAATAATACAAAGGTAACAGCAGTTGCAGTAGGAGATGTCATTTTTAATTTTGATAGAGATCGGGTTTTAATATTGAGAGATTATCTTTATGTACCTGCCATTAGAAGGAACTTAGTTTCCATTTTTGAATTAGTTAAAGACGAATATTTGGTTTATTTTACTAACTCTGTAGTTATTAAGGATAATAAACGGATTTTCTGTTCTGGTATATTGGTGGATGATCTTTATATTATTACGCTAATCTTTCCTACACTGCAACTAACTGAAATAAATAATATATCTATATTACCATATAAGAGAAAGATTTTATTCTTTAATGAACCAAATGTTTCTTTGGCACTTACACTTAGGTCATGTTAATATAAAAAGGATAAATAAACTGGTAGCAGATAGACATTTGAGTTCATTGGGAGTGGAGGCACTTCCAGTCTGTGAATCTTGCTTAGAGGGTAAGATGACCAAGAGATCCTTTTCGGTCAAAGACTATAGAGCTAAAGAACCCTTAGAGCTGGTTCATTATGATGTGTGTGATCCTATGATAATCTGGGCTAGAGGTGGCTTTGAGTACTTCGTTAGTTTCATTGATGACTACTCAAGGTATGGATACAATTTCCTGATGCACCGTAAGTCTGAATGCTTTGAGAAATTCAAAGAATTCAAGACATAGGTGGAGAAACGTCTGAGTAAAAGTATTAAATCACTACAATCCAACCGTGGTAGAAAATACCTCTTTGAAGAGTTTAAGGACTACTTGTCATTAGAGAGAATTACATCCCCATTGACTGCACCTGACACTCTACAGCAGAATGGTGTAGCAGAAAGAAGGAATAAGACTCTTATGGAGATGGTAAGGTCAGCGATGAGTTATTCAGGTTTACCAGATTTATTTTGGGGACTCGCTTTAGATACAGCGGCTTACATTCTGAGCATAGTACCTTCTAAGTCAGTACCTTCTACTCCCATAGAATTGTGGACCGAGCGTAAGCCTAGTCTGAAACACATTCGAAATTGGGGATGTCCAGCACATGTGCTAAAAAGGAACGCGAGTAAGTTGGAATCGAGAATAGAAGTCTGTTTCTTCGTGGGGTATTCCAAGGAAACCAAAGGTGGTCAATTTTATAATCCTACGGATTAGAAGGTCATTGTTAGCGCCAATGCCCGATTCTTAGAAGAGAATTATATTATGGATCACAAGCCCAATAGCAAAATTGTTCTGAAAGAACTGAGAGAAAATACCAGTAGAATGGAAGAGGAACCACAAGTCATTGATATTCTATTACCTCGACATAGTTGGAGGATTTCAGGACAAGTGCAAATCAAGAATAGGGTGCTAATGCACAGGGTTCAGATTTTGCGCAGCCTATTACTGCTAGTACACAGGCATAGGTAGTGTCTCGTCGTAGTGTGAGGGTTACACAGACACAGGTAGTGCCTCATCGTAGTGGGAGGGTTGTTTATCAACCTGACTGGTATATGTTCTTGGGAGAGCCTTTTGACAGGATTCCGGTAGAACTAGATATCGAGCCTTGTAACTACAATAAAACACTACAAGACAAAAATGCAGATCTTTGGCAAATGGCTATGAATTCAGAGATAGAATCTATGTATTTCAATCAGATCTAGAAACTTGTAGACCACCCGAAAGAATAAAACCCATTGGATACAAGTGGATCTACAAGAAAAATAGAGGAGCAGGCGGAAAGGTTGAAACCTTCAAAGTTAGGCTTGTTGCTAAAGAGTTTACTCAGAAAAAAATGATCGACTACGAGGAAACCTTTTCACCGGTAGCCATGCTTAGTCTATCCCGACTCTCTTATCCATTGCCGCACATTTCGATTACAAAATCTACCAAATGGACGTCAAGACAGATTTTCTTAACGGAAGTCTTGAAGAATGTATCTATATGATACAACGAGATGGATTCATTGAAAATGGCCAGGAGCACATGTTGTGCAAGCTTAAGAGATCTATTGATGGACTTAAGCAGGGATCGAGGTCTTGGAACACTCGGTTTGATCAAGCTATAAAGTCTTATGGTTTTAATCAAAGTCTGGATGAGTCTTGTGTGTACAAGAAGCGTGACGGAAAAATTATGATTATCTGGGTAATTCGATATGAAGGACTTGGGAGAAGTCAGTCACATCCTTGGAATCAAGCTTATACAAGATCGAAAATAAAGAATGTTGGGCTTATCATAAGCAAAGTATATCGGTGATATCTTTACTTATTTTAGCATGCAGGATTTCAATAAAGGGTTTCTCCCTTTCAGGTATGGAATCACTCTATCCAAGGATCAGTGCCCTAAGACACCTGATGAGATAGAGAGGATAAAGGCGGTTCATTATGCTTCGACAGTAGGAAGCCTCATGTATGCTATGCTTTGCACTAGACCCGACATCTGCTTTGTTGTTAACATGGTTAGCAGATATCATTCTAACCCAGGGCATGAGCATTGGACTGTGGTAAAGAATATAATCAAGTACCTGAAAAGGACTAAAGATTATATGTTGATTTACCAGGCAGACAGTCTAATACATTTGAGGTACACAAACTCAGATTTCCAGTCTGATAGGGATTCCCGTAAGTCTACCTCAGGATATGTGTTTACCTTAGAAGGTGGAGCTATAAGTTGGAGGAGTATCAAGCAGTCCTGTATTGTTGATTCCACCATGGAGGCCGAGTATGTGATAGCTTCTGAAGCAGCCAAGGAGGCCGTTTGGTTCAGGAACTTTCTAATGGATCTAGAGATGGTACCTTCAGTTCAGTCGGCTATTACATTTTACTGTGATAATAACGGAGCGGTTACAAACTCGAAGGAGCCAAGGGTCCATAAGAAAGGCAAGCACATTGAGCGTAAGTATCACCTGATATAAGAAATTGTATAGAAAAGTGATGTTGTTGTAACCAAGATTGCATCAGGTGACAACCTTGTAGATCTATTTACAAAGAGTTTAC
Organism: Heliamphora exappendiculata; assembly: GCA_034768845.1. Taxonomy (NCBI): domain Eukaryota; kingdom Viridiplantae; phylum Streptophyta; class Magnoliopsida; order Ericales; family Sarraceniaceae; genus Heliamphora; species Heliamphora exappendiculata. The sequence continues at coordinate 13,621 of JAOTRH010066932.1, read as the reverse complement.
CGGCTAAGACTTTTGATAGTCATGTAAAGGGTATGAGTGTCAGATATATGGCAGCATAGTTTTAAGTATAAGTGAGAGATTGTTAGGGTTGGTATACTGAAAATTATATTTTTAGTATTTAATTTTATTTTAATAAAATTAATTTTCTATTTTATGAGAATCTTTATGAGCAATGTATATATATCATTTCTTTGTTATGCATAGATGTCCAATATTCTGTATAGTATTTAATCTGGTGTGTGGAGTACGACTTGCACACAGAAGATCATATTTTAGGTTCTTATAGAATATAAGTTTTATGTTCACAGTTTAAATGAAAATAGACATACCATCGGTATGACTATGGCATAGAGTTTTAGTAGGTCTGTCTTGGTTACGGGGAACATATAATAACGTTGTCAATTGTTCCGACTCTCTGTGCTAGTATACTTTGTGTATATTGAACGGAACATTTGGGGTAATTAATTTTGTACGGACTATATAAATTAATTCACATCCCAAGATTATTTTGATTCATTAGAGGGTGCGATCTTATATGAGTCTATATTTTCGGTGAATTGGATAGCGGTGTTATTTATATGGCAAATATTAATTATTGACGGAATTCACGTGTCGAAAAATCGAGATTGACGATACCCCCTTAAGGATGCTTATAAGTTTTGACTGGGCCAAACCCTGCAGGTGAATTTAGTTATCCGACAGTCAAATAAGATAAGCGGAAGGACTTAAAGAATATCAAGATACCGATTAAATTAAATTGTTGCTAATTAAATTTAATTGGCGGGTATCGAAAATCTTAATGTATGGAGAAATGGTAAGTATTTAATAGCATGAACTCAATACAAGAATGTCTAGAGATTATGGGTCAGAGTACAATTATAGTTCTTTAATGGTGTGAACTGTAATTCAGTATTTTATGAAAATTGCAGAAATCGCTGCATGTCTTTCCATAATTGCATAAACCTCCAGTAGGTATCTGTGTTCCACTGAAAGTCTAACTCATAATTACTCTATAGGTCCCTGCTGTAGCCCTATATATATGCGGATAAGCTGAAACGGTTTTAAATGATTATTGATGATTATTATTGAGATATTATTTTTATCTTTTAAGACTTAAATATATCGGAATTATGTCGGTACGAGTTCTCGGAGGATCGTAACCCACACTACATTCGAGGATTGTGTAAGAAAATACAGTAGAAGATCTGACTGAAACTTCAACTCGAAATCAAGTTGTAGCTGAAGATTAGATCTACAAAAGATATTTTTCTAAATTAACATTGGTTGCACGAGTTTATTTTTAATCGTTCGACGTCAAAATTTTTATCTGGAGCCCGTTTTGGCGTTTGCCCGTCTAGTTAATTTTTTACCGATAATCGTTTTCAAAAATAATAATCTTGGCAGTTTTGCCTCCAACACACCTATCATAATACCTACCAATAAAATATTTGAAAAGAATTACTCTTATTTGTAAAAACACCTAGCGTGTAATAACCGTAATCACATTTAGTGATAAGAAAGCTTAGTATGTGGTAACTGTAATCTATATTACAAAATAGAGCGTGTAGAGACCCAATCTCGTTTAAATTGTAACAATTAAATGAAATCATATTATGGTATTTTCGGTGATGATAATTAAACATTTAATTGCATGTGAGAATTAAAATTTAATTATGATAATGGGTAACGATGATAATTGTATACTTGAAAATACATGAGAACAAATTTTGTGGTACGTTTGGAGGTGTTTTGATCAAAACTCAAAAACCCCTTTGAGTTCCCATTCTTCGAAAGGCTCTAGTGGGGGACCGCTCGAGCGGCCCCCAAGTCCGCTGAAGTGGACTGTCAACAGATAGGATTTAAGTTGTGGGAAAAACATTTTATTCCTTATTCTTTTCATCTCCCTCTCTCTTTAAGAATGAAAACTAAGCCCTATGGTTGATTTTGGTGACCTCTTGGAGCCTTCCTTGTTCCGATAGAGTGGATTTCTTGCTTATCTCCCAAGTGAACACCCGTTGGAGGTTGGAGGCACGTATTAGAATTTTTTTTTTCGCCACACGATTGGAGATTTGGTTGATTGAAGTTTTCTAAGGTTAGATTTTTATTGCTTGAGCATCTAAAAGATAAAATCTATGACTATTCATGAATATTTACTTGACATGAGCCGTATATTTAAATACATATACATGGAAGCATGAAAGTTATATTTTGAAACCCTATATTAGGGTTTAATGTTAAAGCATGTTAAATCTTGAATTTGTGAATGATTTAAGATTATTTTAACTTTTTCTTGTTGTTGAATATGGTTGAAATTAAACAATGAGAAGATTGTTCTCATGTATTTTCAATGAGAAGATTGATTTCAGATTGTTTTTGGGTTAACCTTTGAAAATTGGGAATTTTTGGAGTAATGAACTCCATAATGAGATTGGGTAATGATTCGATAAATTTGGAGTTGTGGAAACCTAATTACATGCATAAATGCCAAGAATTTAATAATATATGAAAGTGATGTGATGATGAGTTAGGGTTTTGAATAAACTAAATGAATTGGATGAGTTTTTGAAACCACAAAGAGTTGATTGGGGGGTTTTAAATCTAATTTAATCTGAATATGTGAAACATATGAAATTGAGAATGTGTAATTGGTGTTAACCCTATGTGTGTTGGATGTTGACGAGAAGAATCATGTTTGAGTTAAACTCGTGTTTGGGTTCTCGATATGACGAAATAAAAGGACTAATTTTGGATCTATGAATCATTTAAGTTGGGCTTGAATAGCTCATCGGTGAAAAATTAGAAAATTATGCAAATTTGGTGACTTATCCTTCGACTAATAACCGAGAACATGGCGTTAGTCGTGACAAGTTGTAGAACATATCGTTACTTAACGAGCCTCACGTGGCCCGATCGGTAGTAGCGCGTCATGGGTCTATAAGCTTGTTCGGTGTCAGTTCCTGGTATAGAAACCACAAGTTGGATGAGATACGGAGAGAAATGGATAAAGTGTGTGTGTGTTGCGTGTGTATATGAAAGTTGAGAACTTGACGTGGGTGTATTAAAATTTAGATAAAGGACTAAGTAATGGATTATGTGTAAAATGGGTTTACCTTTGCTTATAGAAAACCAGAAATGTGAATGAGATTTTGTTGAAAATAGAAATTGAATTTCGATAAAATTATGTGTTGTATTTTGCATAATCATCATCGCATGTCATGCATATGTTCATTGTTAGTCAATTTTCAACGAGCCTCGGCTCATATTATATAAACCATTTCAGGTGATAGCAGAAATAAGGTCATGGAGTAGGGAGTGTGGTCTCAAGGTCCCTTTTGTATTTTGTGGACAGAATTACAAGTTTACTGTATCATCTTTTGAGAGTTAAAAGTTGTAAATGTAATTCATGTTGAATATTTTCGTTGATTGTTTTCGGGTTTGAGTAACCCTTGTTGTAAGGCCCTAAGGCTAAGAACTCGTGTTTTGTATGTTAGGTTTGCATACTGAAAATCATATTTTTAGTATTTAATTTTATTTTAATAAAATTAATTTTTTATTTTATGATAATCTTAATAAGCAATGTATGTAATATCATTTCTTTAATTTTATGCACGGATGTCTTTTATTTTGTACAGTATTTAATCTAGTATGTAGAGTACAGTTTGCACACAGAAGACCAGAGTTTATGTTCTTGCACAGATCAACTTTAAGCAAACATGATTACCGTCATCCGACATCAACCCCAAGCTCATAACACATATATCGATCCCCTGAACCCACAATAGGTACTCAAGCTCAAGTCTTATTCGTCAGGTAGCCAACCGAAACTTACCTCTTACACTTAGTAACTTCTTCTTATACAGCGCTCATCACGGCCACTACGTCCCCAAACCAAACCTAACCATCATGCTAGTTTCGACAGGCTTTACCAACCAAGGCTTCTCAAACATCGACTCCTTCCTGACGTATATCTTACCAAACTCTCGGGGCCACAATTCGAACATATGGTTACGTCAAAAATACAATACTCATCACAGTCAACGACCATTCCTCAACTCTAAGAACTCTAAGTACTTCAAGCCCCAAACAAACACAAACTCAAACTCACAAAAATTCATGAAAAACCTGCCACGTGAATACCCCCGCCGCAAGGTTCTAACAAACATTTCATTCCACTAAGAACTAAAGGTGGACCCATACCCTACACCACCGAGCACAAATTACACACAACGGTTAACAATTCTCCGTTAATCACTGCAGAAAAGGACTCTACGCCTCAATACTAACCCTCTTGTTAATAAGGATAAACATTCCTGATCTACCAACCCCATCTCACGGGGAACACAACTCCACACACTTACACTTACTGGTAGAGTAAACAAACTCCATCCTAAAAACCCGCGAGGAACTCAGTTCTCCAAGCACCCGACTCTGGTAGGGCCCATCAACACTTGCCCCCAAAGAACCCTGTAAATCTCACCTTGAAGTCGTATCGACCATAGTCACACCGCAATTGTCGACCCCGATCACAATACTCAGATCACTTGCTACACTAAGCTCCCAACTCCCAGACCTCATTCGCACACACGCGAACTTCATCAATCCCCATACTCCGTACAACACATCCCGTTGCGCCAGGACCTCACTTCACAAGGTTGCGCTTCATTATCCTAACTCCCATTAGGCAAATCACAGCCACACCACAGCCTCGAGCCCAGTGTCAAGCAACTCACATAGAAAGCGCACAGCACCAAACAAAGAAAATCCAATCCTGAGACCTTCCATCCAAAGCTACCAATAACTCCCACAACCATGCAGACACCTCCCACACTTTCCCTCTTCAGGTACCCATATGTCGCCGACACCTTAACACACGATTTCTCACTTATCGCTCCAGGCCATCTGAGCCACACAGTACATTGTTGAATCTTATTACTCCATACTTTGTTCTCCTGGACAAACAACATATCTACCTTTGAACCCAAGGTCGAACACAATTAACCTTTAAACATATCACATTTGGGAAACACCGTTTTAGCATCAAGCCAACTATATTATTGAACTCTTATATGGTTCTTTCAAACCTCATGCACCCAGAACAATCCCCAAACGTGATCTCCTAATTACGAGGATAACAACCAAACCCCGGATCTGCATTCTCGTAGGAATCCCACAAAACTAATACTCGAGAATTTCACCACATATACAATTCAATTATTAAATTCCCTTGGGTCCTCTCTCAACAAGAATCAAAGCTATCGATATTTCGTACAAATCAAGCAACATTTCCTAACACTCGAGTTCGTGGGGTAAAGCAAACGGGCCCTTCAAGGAACCATGGGCAAACGAACCCACACTCCTACGATCCCAATGCTTTATTCCCATCAAGAAAAATAACCACAATGGTCAATCAACCACAAAACATTTCTCCAGCTAGAAAAATCACGAGTCAGCTCTAGGCTCTCGCTCTATGCCACTACCTTTTAGAGTTACCATACATAATGAGTATATTCCTCGTCACACCAGATCCTCATACTCGGATCTTCACTTAAACATTTCAACTATTAGTCACTCCATATCCTGACGACGCACAACGCCACACATACTCGCCTCACTTTTAGAACATCTCCTCATAGGGTCGAGTTACACTAGCTCAATTCCCAAAAGGTAGGTAACAACCAAACAAATAGGCAAAACCATGCTACAGCCTCGAGCTCGCAGCTCTGGTACATCCATCAGGAAACACATAGCACTCAATCGAAATCACTCGTCTCTTATGTCACTATACGAGCACCACCAGCACACAGCTATCCGGACATAAAAGCCACTACACAAAACACAAGCAAAAATAAATCCCGCCTACCAATTCTAGACCAAACGGCCTCACCGAATTACTAGCCCATAAGAGTAAAACAGCACCACCACATCAAGGCCTTATGCCAGATACAAACCACCATCGTCATCCTCTTAAGGGATCTCTACCCATCAACACATCGTCCTAAAACGACCGAGCCAGTTACACCAACGATATCTATCACATGCCCCACAAATCTTGCATACTCACACTCACATCCTATCAAACACCAGGTATTCCACAAAGTCTCATCATCTTAAAAATGACAATCTACGTCACAAAACTCTACTCCGTGAAACTTCTTAAACAACCTCAGATCATCATCTCACCGTACATACGTGTATTTCACTCGAGATTCAATCTGTCAACGACATTTCCAACCCACATACTCATCATTGTACAACTCCCAACTCTTATCAAAGGATGTAACTTAGCAACACGCCTCAAAAAAACTCAAGGGTCATCCACAAATTCTCAAACTATCTGGCACCACTATGGCTACCTACAACACCCCATAAGGTAAGGGATATCCCAGACACTGTCCAAGTTCAGACTTTTTAACACTCCTGAGGCCAAGAATTATTATGCTCCAATCCACTATGCTCCCGTTCATACCCAATCTCGGGGCACACGGCTCATGACGTACATAATCCTCAACACGTCCACACACAACAAACAACATCCAAGAGGTTTTAAACACCTTACCATGCTCTTTCATCAAGCTACTGGTAGCATAACACACAACAGACATCTAACTACAGTCACCCCAACTCACATGGATACAACACACTCCAAGCAATCAGTGTTTATCTCACGGGCTTACACCCACCACAATCACTGACCACTAGGTCACACTCCCACAACCTACGCCACCATCCGGGCCACAACTCATCCTAGCCCCACGGGCACAACTCCTAGGACGAGGATATCACAACTTTCAACTAGGTTAAACTCAACTTAACCTTCTATAACCAAGCTACACACTACCCACCACCTAGTCACATCACACTAACACATTCACATAATAAGGGAAAGCCTCATAGTAACGCGACAATCCAGACAACTAATTTAGAATTCTCATAGAAAGAACGTCGGCCAAAATCTTTTCTATTTCGACCCCCAAAGTAGTTGATCGAACGCCAACTGGCATGCCACATCACCCCAAGACTCAACCCCCATACTCATATAAACACATAACATGCGCAAAACAATTCAACTGCAAAACCATGCAAACACACAATTCATACCGTGGAGTGGTTCCTAATGTCATCAAACAATTCTCATATATGGGTCATCCTAACTTCCCACGGCTCCTAGGTATTCGAACCTAAAGCTCTGATACCATTTGTCACGACCCAAACCCAGAGAACCCGTGAACTTAATCCAAACCATCCCATATAAAGGTTATCAACAAAAGATTTTCGTTCACTGTAAGATTTAGTTTTTAAACTTTCTTAAGAACAACACTCAGTTTTCTTCAAGCAACCATAATAAAAACCTTATTCTAAAGACATACATATGTGTCAAGTGCCAAACAAAATTTTCAATTTTCAACACTTCATTTACAATACTTATATCATTACAATCATCCACTTCACTTTCTGTACAATCTTAATGTAAATACTAAGAAATTCTAGATCTTTCCTCTAGCCTTTTTCCATATGCATCATCTACCCTGTTATTGTCCCGGATCCTCAAAACCTGAAATAGTTTTGTATACATACATGAGTCAAAACTCGTAGGATAAAGACTAACTCTAATACTAAGCAGATTTGTGAGGTGTAATGGGTGCAACCGAAATAAAATGCAAGTTACACCAATTCATTATTTATTCCAACGCACACACTCACGCACACCAATTCATTCATTCCATAAGCCTTTTTCAAAACATTCCTTTTTCACATTTTATCCGTATTATTTTCTCATCACCCGATTTTTCACAAAAATTGTATCACATTTTAATACCCGATTTATCACAAAATCGTATCACAATAATGAACCGACATCCGGTGCAACTTATAGAAATTCCTCTTTATTAATTTTCAATAGGCTACGCGAAGCCATTGGGTAATAGATAGCTCTATAACTCACCACGACTCAATATCACATTTCGGGGCTAACCCGTGGGCATGTGATCCTCATATTGTGCAAGTTTTTTGTCTTTTACCTCAAAGCTGCTAGCCCAGCTTAATTTACATCCATCCATACGGTTCATTATTCGCTCATAATGTTTAATTTCACAAATCTGGGATTCCAACCCACAACTGGTTCCTCTCCCAATCATTTTCATACGTTATCATTTGATACCCATATCAAGTTTCTCATTTCATTTTTCTCATCAAATTCTGTTTGAGTATTCAAGTTTTTTTTCATGTCGTATGCATCATAACTTCAAGTACACAATTTCATAGAATTCACCTTTCATTTACCGACTTCATAAAGTATCCATAAAATTAGTTTTATAGCAATCACATCATTTAAAGGAAAAAAGCATGCACCCATCATAAGCATATGTAGATAAGTTTGAAATCAATTTTTCTTTCCAACACTAGATACTTTAAACGACAACCATACCAAAACACAACTCTCATATACCCACTTTTACAATCCAAACCCACTAAAGCTTGCTTTTAATCAACCTGATTTAAAAACAAAAATAAGTAACGAGTTCAAAATCTTTTTCAAATACGTCTAACTGAGAGTTTAATTAGTATAAAAGGGTATTACAAACTTTTCAAGAGCCAAACCTTTAAACAAAACACAAAAAATTTTGAAAATAGTTAGACCGATTGATTGGTGAAGGGACCGATCGATCGATCTCTTGCCTGCACAAGAGAACCGAAAGCCTCAAAGGACCGATCGATTGGTCTATCGATCCGTCCTGCTCCAAGTCCTTTTTTCAAGCTAAAACTTGAATTTCAACATTTAAAAGATTTTTAAGTACATTTTAACACATTTTAGGCAAAGAAAAACCCTTTAAAAAGAAGAAAGAACCATTCCAAAACCTCCATCGGGGCACAAGAATTTATATAAAGCAGAAAAAATTCAACCAAAAATCCTTTTGTACAATAAACTCTTAAACCCATGATAACCCATTTCTTAAAAAGCCCAATTTTTCCAAAATTTCATGTTTCCTCAACTCACTATACAATCTTTAAAGTTAGTTAGAATTCCAACCTTTGTTCATTTTGTATCAAATTACCTTCAACATAACAAAACCCAAACTCCCCAATTTTGTTCGTTTTTCATGAAATCCTTGCGTCCTAAATACTTAACATAGAAGTCTTACACTCCAATTTTCTCAAAAACCCAACTCATGTCAATTTTATATACCTCTCAAGCTAGGGTTTATTCGAATAATAAAAAGTTTAACACAAATCACAACAAAGCACAAAAGATAGTCTAGATCCTACTACGAAGACATCCCACCATCAAGATTCGAACCTCTAGCGAGTTCCAATCCATCAAAACCCAACATAAGCGACTACGGAGGAGCTTTCCACGAACATCCGCACTCTCCTACGGCAGCTCGCGCAAGGAAACAGCAAGATCTCTGCCCCCAACGAACATAGAAATCCTTAAGAACCTCCAAAAGCGAAACCCTAGATCACTCCTAAGCTTTAGAAAGAGAGGAGAGTGGAGAAAATGACAAAACTAACCCAAAAAACGAGATTTATATTCTCTGCCCGACACAGATTACGTTGTTGGTCCAACTTTGAACAAACATATTTCCTTCATCCAAACTCTAAATAGGGTCGTTCTGGTGCTCAAACTGAAGCCCCAGAAGTCTACTTTTCAATGGTTCAAATCTCATACCATGAGTCATTTTGTACAAAACGTTATGGCCAATTTAGTGAAGGTATGTCACTTTTCTTCACACACTTTTTACATATTTTTGTCCGAATATCTATTAGAGCCTCATATTCTTCCTCTAACATGTCTTTCATGCGTATCTAAGGTCAAAATATCACCAAGCTCAAGTTTTAATTCTTACTCCCAACAACATTTAATCATTTCTAAAATAAAATGGGTCGAGGTCTCACACTTGGAGTCTTGCTAATCCAATTACTTGAGTGATGTTGAAAGGTCTAAACATTTGGACTCCTATTCTTATTTATTCCTTCAAGCCACTGATGACGCAACTTATATAAACAATTTCAAGTAAACATGAACTCTTATTGGCCAATTTTTCAAATTTTTCCTGAAATATTTTGACGTCTCCCACTACGTCTTCAAATGAATTAGGACTAAATCGTTAAATCACCGCATTTGAAAACTCTCTCCATAACCATTGATTTATACTAGTCTTCTCAAACCATTCAAACCACGCAAGAGATTCCCCTTCTAAATGTAATGATGCAATTCTAACCCTATGGATTCTTCGATTTGATTGAATTCTAAGAATCTCTCCCATTTATAGACCCATCCCGTAGATCTTCCTCATTGAATCTTGGAAAGTCTACCTTGGCAAATCTTGAAGCAATTGGAACGAGATTGTTTCTGTTGCCTCCCTCTGTCATTTGAGAGTTTTCTCCATGTTCTGAGGATGGATTAAAATTCTTGTGGGCAATCTAATCACATTTCATGTTCATGCTAGCGAGTAGTTGTTTAATGTCTTCTATGGTTTCTCCATATTTTTTGGAGCTTTCTTTCAAGCTTCGAATTCTCTTTAATACGTCGCATTTTTTGTGATCTAGTTCTTTCTACCATTGTTGAATCCTCACAGGTCAAGAACCGATGGCTCTGGTACCAAATGATATGATCCTAATCAGGAAGAAGACCAATGCCTTTAGTGAAAAGAGAATTTTATTATAACGAACAAAACTAACTTCCAAAATTCAGTCCCTATTTGCCCCTATTATCTTACATTTTATACCAGTTGTTCACCCAACTAACTAACCTAACTTATTTTTGAATTACATTCAATTTAGTTCTTAACTACTTCCAAATTACATTTCCTTTATTTTTAATTAACTTTCGGGTTGCAATTGTATCGAATAGTCATTTTATTTCAGTCCACTCTTCATGTGCACCAAGCGTCACATTAGTATCTCGTATGGGCTATAATTTTAGATTTTAATTTTTTTTAACTAATTAGATTTCAATCTAGGAACCCTTCTAAGGCCCCAATTGGCAACTAGTTTAAATTATTTTATTTTATTTTTGCATTTTTAGTTAAAAAATTAAATTGGGTTCAATGTAGACTGTTTGGTAAGTTAGCTTTTAAGTTAGTTTTTTTAAAGTTAGTTATTTGGATAAAAAAACTAATTTTTTTTCTTTTTGTTCAAAGTAGATAATTTTATCCTTCTATATATTTGATATTAACAATTATATGTAGTTTATAGTGATAGTAAATAAGTTATGAATAAGGAATATTATTGTATTTTAAAAGTGATGAGGGTTTAAATATAATATTTTAAGAGTTTATGTTTTGATTTGATTTTTTAATTTTTTTACTTTTTTACTTTTTTGTCAAATGGGCAACTTTAGCTCTTTGGTATTTTTAGCTAAGATTGCCTAAGTTTCCCATACGTAACAAACGTCTTATCATCGTATGAGAAATTATTTTATATGTAAAAAATATCACATCTATTAATTAGCAAATTATTCCTATTTAAACGCATTATTTAATATAATATGATTTAATATCTATTTTGAATAGTAATCAAGAATAGAAAATAAATTAGAGCAATAACGTATTAAAAATTTTAATTTAATTATAATTTAAAAATTTTCTTAAAACCTGAACTCACTAAATTAAAAGTGAAGTTCACTCACCTAAAATCCAAATAGAACAACCACACTTATTTTTTCATTCTCCCTTTATCTTTCTTCCCTCACTCGTACTGTTATTTTCAAATATTAGATTAGAAAAATGTCAACATTTTACATTACTTAATACGCAAATATTATATCAATTCTTGGTAACTTGTTATATAGATATGTTGTGCCAATATATATGTGTCATATGTTATTTTAATGTGAGATATACTAATATGCTATAACTACTGCCTTTTAATATAATATTATTTTATATATATTAAACGCACCCATCCAACATAACGTTCTTTACTAAGGAAATAACTTGTCCATATATAATCCGTAAACCTACATATTTTTTAAGCCATAACCTCTCATATATAATAATCGATATTATTATAAAAAAAAGTAAAAAACTCAGTTAGTGTGAACACAAACTTAAAGCCAACTCACATAATTTTTTTTTCAAAATTGCACAAAAGCAACTAAAAAATACCAATTTTGTACAATTTCCAAACCGTTAACAGTATGACAGTAAAAGCCATCTTCAAGTTAAACTTCTTTCCCACGTTCCCACTTTCCCACTACCTCCTTAGGATGGTAAACATACCAATATCTACATTCTTTGCACTTCCAATCCTCACTGTTCCCACTTTCCCACTACCTCCTTAGGATGGTAAACATACCAATATCTACATTCTTTGCACTTCCAATCCTCACTCTTGCCGCCGCTCTGTCGAGCCAAGTTTATTTTTTATTGTATAAGAAGTTTGAATTTTGTCCCACATTGATTGGGAAGTGGCTAGCTTTTGGATTTATATATGGTAATTTTTTTTTCTTGTTTTGATTGGTTAAGGTGTGGTGTAAGGTAATATTGTGGGCTAGGCTTATGTGTGGGTGATTCCATCACTGTGCATCATGCAGACTTTTGTGCACGCCTTTGTGTTGTGCAGTTTATTAAAGACCATTTGATCTTTTTATTTTGAGTCGTCTGATCAACGATTTATATTAAATTGATTAAATAAATTAATTTAATAAATAATTATTTTTGGTTATAACTCAAAAGGTATTATTTTTTAATAACTGGTTTTTGAAAAGATTTTCTAAAAAATTGTGTTTTTCCAAAAAGACACTTTTCTATTTTTAAAAATCAGACCCGTTTTCTATTTTAACTTTTAGAAAAACTCTTATCTCTCAATTAAATTACTTTATGTTAAGAGAGGATTTCATGGAAATTCATCGGCTTTGTTGGTTGTTCTTCATCATTAATAGGATTTTGTTATATTATGGAAATGATTTCACCAGAACCCGTCAGCATACTTTTGTAGTAGGGGCAATTTACATTCTAAAGATAGCGTCTTTAGATACGCCTCAAAGCATTCTATTCTTTTTTTTTTCCAACATGCTCTCACCCTATTTTCTCACCTACTATTCTTTTTTTTTTCCCCTACTGATACATCTAACACGGGAATTGCATCTTCGTCCAATAAATTCCTCTTTACAGTTAATTTTTAATATTTTTTATATTCTATTTTGATGAGTTGTGGGTCTTTAATAATTACTTTAATTTGGGTTTTCATGTTCGGTTGAATCTTGAAATTTTTGTACTTCATTCTGGAGAGGCTGCACACATTGTTGAATTTTTTTTTATTAACAAATACTCGTGGAGAGGCTGCACACATTGTTGGGATCTTTCTTGCATACCCGAAAGCGGTATTGGGGCATGATGCCCCTAAACCATTGAGTCGTTGGATTTTAAAATCTAATCTCAGCCATTGAAAGTTTGAAACCAACAGCAAACTCTATTTTCCTCTTGATTTCATCACAACTGTGAAATTTGAAACCATCTGTTTCTATTTGCGAGCAAGACCTATTGAGCGCGCGTTTGCCAGTTCCACTCCTTCCTCTCCCACGTTCGTTGTCTCTGCTCTCTGGCTCTCTCTCTCTCTCTCTCTCTCTCTCTCTCTCTCTCTCTCTCTCTCTCTCTCTCTCTCTCTCTCTCTCTCTCTC
>JAOTRH010066911.1:0-18175 GCA_034768845.1 Heliamphora exappendiculata | reverse complement strand
TGGTTCAGTAGTCGGAGAGTACAGTGGCTGGGGTTTCGGCACTGGTTTAGGGTTTGTGGCTGTGGCTGTGGCTGTGGATGGCATGGCTAATTGTGGCTGGTTGTGGCTGGTGGCTGGAGGAAGGAAGCTAGGGTTAGGGTTTCGTGGTTGGTGACTGGTGGCTGGTGGCTGGTGGTTGTGGATGGAGAAGGGAGGCTAGGGTTAGGGTTTCGTGAAGGCTAGGGTTTTATCTTAGCTCTGATACCATGTTAAGAACAATAGAAAGTCGTACCCTAATGGGTAGGCGAGCTCTTATTTATAATTAACTTAGAGAACATTATTACAATCATACACCCACACACACCGGAACATAATAATAATAAGCTATTAACACTAGTTCTCCTGCCTATCGTACCTGGGTCCGAGATGATGCTCGTATCTTTTGTCAGATCATGAATTCAATGGACCGCAGTGTCAAGATTTTAGTTGCAAGTGTTGATACAGTAAAAGAAATCTGGGAGGCTCTAGTGGATATTTATGCCTCCACAAATGACTTATCGCGCCTTTATGATGTGATGCGAGGCTTCTTCCGCTTGCAACAGGCTAGTCGTCCGCTTCAGGAGCACTTTATGGGATTTAAAGTGCTTGTCGACGAGTTTGATCGGCTTATTCCATTTACCAGTTCTATCAGTAAGTTTTAGAAACAGCGGATGCAGATTCTCGTCGTGTACTTTTTGGCCAATTTGGACCCTGAATATGACACGGCTCGTTCTCAAATTCTTACTGGGACATATATTCCTACATTATCTGAGACTTTCCGTCAAGTGAGTCGTTCGATGCGCTGTGACGACACCCGGCCTTCCTTTGATACTAATGATCAGTCTGCCCTTGTTGCTTGTCGAGGAGGAAATGGCACTCGTGGTCGTGGCCGTGGTAGGGTCTGTGATGGAGGTCGAAGAGGTGGGGGGCTCGTGAGACTTGTTCTTGCCACTATTGTGGGATCCAGGGCCATATTCGCAGTCAGTGTTATAAACTACATGGAAGATCGTCCCTAGTGGCTAATGCTACTGCTGAGTACCCCCGGGTAGACTCGTCTTTATGATGTTATGCGAGGCTTCTTTCGCTCGCAACAGGCTAATCGTTCTCTTCAGGAGCACTTTATGGGATTTAAAGTGCTTGCCGACAAGTTTGATTGGCTTCTTCCATTTACTAGTTCTATTAGTAAGTTTCAGGAACAGCGGATGCAGATTCTCGTCATGTGCTTTTTAACCAGTTTGGACCCTGAATATGACACGACTCGTTCTCAGATTCTTGCTGGGACAGATATTCCTACATTATTTGAGACTTTCCGTCGGGTGAGTTGTTCGATGCGCCGTGACGACACTCGGCCTTCCTCTGATACTAATGATCTGTTTGCCCTTGTTGCTTCTCGAGGAGGAAATGGAACTCGTGGTCGTGGCCGTGGTAGGGGCCATGATGGAGGTCGAACAGGTGAGGGGCTCGTGAGACTCATTCATGTCACTATTGTGGGATCCAGGGCCATATTCGCAGTCAATGTTATAAACTACATGAAAGACCGTCCCCAGTGGCTAATGCTACTGCTGAGTACCCCCCGGTAGACTCGTTCTTCTCTTCTCAGAAGCAACTCGTAGAGATGATCCCAGCTGAATATGAGCAGTATGTTCAGTCTCAAGTCACTAGCCCTAGTCCTCCTGCTCCTGCTGCCGCTACCTTCGTAGGTAATCCTAGTGCCTGTCTGGCGACTACTCCATCTCTCTAGGTGATCGATTCAGATGCCTCCTATGATATGACTGGTTCGGCAGGTATATTATCTAACCATCAGGTGACTCCTAGCCATCGTGGTGTTCTTGTGGCTAATGGATCTTCCTTGCCGGTTAAAGGACGTGGAGTCGCTACTCCCACACCCTCCTTAACCCTACCTAATGTCTTACATACTCCTGGAAATCCATTTAACTTATTATCAGTCAATCAACTTGCTAATGATCTCAACTGTTGTGTGATTTTTTATCTTGATGGCTGTGTTTTTCAAGATCTTACGACGAGGAAGATTATCAGTAGAGGTTGAGTCTCTGATGGGCTTTACGTGGTTGAGGAGGTGGCTGCTACGGCCTGCTCAGTAGTTCTCTCTCCTAGTTTTGAGGCTCATTGCCATCTGGGGCATCCATCTATATCTAGTTTACATAGTCTGTGTCTTAGTTTTCGCTCTATTTCTCATATTGAGTGTAAGTCGTGTCGGTTGGCAAAGCACCTGCGTGTGCCTTTATTATCTCGGGTCAATAAACAAGCTTCGGCTCCTTTTTCTTTGGTTCATTCAGATGTTTGGAGGCCGTGTCCAGTGGAGTCTGTTTATGGTTTTCGTTAATATGTCATATTTGTGGATGATTATTCTCGTATGACTTTCTTATATCTTATGCGACATAAATCCGAAGTAGCATCCATTTTTTCCTCATTTTGTATGGAAATAAAAATCCAGTTTCAAGCTCAGGTTAAATGTTTACGCAGTGATAATGGTGGCGAGTATCTCTCCACTCAGCTGAAGACTTTTCTATCTATTGATAGTATTGTTCATCAGACTTCTTGTCCAGCTACCCTATAGCAGAATGGTGTCGCTGAGCGCAAGAGCCGCCATATTATGGAGACTGCTCGTGCTCTCTTGTTTTAAATGCACGTGCCTAAGCAATTATGGGGACATGCTGTGTTAACTGCTCGCTACTTAATTAACCGTCTCCCATCTCAAGTCCTTGGTGGCAAAATTTCGATGGCGGTCCTCTCTCCCGCAACGAGCCTTTTCTCTCTCCCCTTAAGAATTTTTAGCTGCATTTGTTATGTTCATAACACCCATCCTCAGCGAACAAAGTTGGATGCTCGGGCTGTCAAATGCATCTTTTTTGGTTATTCGAAGACTCAGAAGGGGTATCGTTGTTTTTGTCCATCTCTCCACAAGTTCTTTGTGTCCCGCGTTGTTGCCTTTGTAGAGTCTACTCCTTTCTTTTCCACATCAGATTCGACTGTCAAATTCATAACACCCATCCTCAGCGAACAAAGTTGGATGCTCGGGCTGTCAAATGTATCTTTTTTGGTTATTTGAAGACTCAGAAGGGGTATCGTTGTTTTTGTCCATCTCTCCACAAGTTCTTTGTGTCCCGCGTTGTTGCCTTTGTAGAGTCGACTCCTTTCTTTTCCACGTCAGATTCGACTGGGTCGGGGAGTGGGCTGTCTGATCTTGCACATCTTGATTTTTTAGTGTCTTGCTTGCCTTTAGCCTCTTCTGCAGGTGTTCCTCCTATTGAGGGGTCCTCTCCACTTTCTCCTTCCACTCCTTCAGCTTCATTGGAACCTTCCTCTACTAAGCCCATCTCCTCGTCTGCGGATCCTCTTCCCACGGTAAGTTCTCCTTCCCCTGCTCATGATACTCCTATTGTTACTCGAAAATCTTATCGCACTTGCAGGGATCATCCTCTCTATACTCGCTCCTACAAGGGACTTTCAATCTCTTTACAGACTTGTATCGCCACTCTAGATTAGGCCACTATTCCTCGTACTGTTCTCGATGCCTTAGCTGACCCTGACTGGTGAGGTGCTATGTTGGAGGAAATGCACGCTCTTGAGTCTACTTCTTTTTGGTCTCTCGTTTCTCTTCCGGAAGGCAAACAGGCCATTGGTTGCAAATGGATCTTTACAGTTAAGGTAAATCTTGATGGTTTTCTTTCCCGCTTGAAGGCCCGTCTCGTTGCCAAGGGATATACTCAGACGTATAGAGTTAACTATTTTGAGACCTTCTCTCCTGTCGCCAAGATGGCATTGGTTCGCCTGTTTATGTCTCTTGCTGCCTTTCGCCATTGGCCTCTATACCAGCTTGACATGAAGAATGCCTTTCTTCACGGCGATTTGCAAGAGGAAGTTTATATGGAGCAACGTCCCAATTTTGTTGCTCACGGGGGGTCGCAACTGGTCTGTCGTCTCCATCGATCTCTTTATGGCTTGAAGCAGTCTCCACGTGCGTAGTTTGGTCGATTTAGTATGGTTATGCACCAGTTTGGTCTTCTACAATCCAACAAAGATCAGACGGTGTTCTACAGATGCTCATTTGCTGGTTGTATTCTATTGATTGTTTACGTTGATGATATTGTTATCACAGGTGATGATGCGGTGAGTATTTCTGCGTTGAAGAAAATTTTGAAATCTCAATTCCAAACTAAAGACTTGGGAGAATTGAAATACTTTCTTGGAGTCAAGGTGACAAGAGGTTAGAAGGGTATTTTTATCTCCCAGAAGAAGTATGTGCTGGATATTTTTGCTGACGCAGAGTTTTTGCACGCAAAGAGCGTTGAGTTATCTATGGACCTGAGTGTTAAACTTCTCCCTGATGAGGGTGATGTTTTTCCTCATTCTGATAGATATAGGAGAATGGTTAGGAAGTTGAATTATCTGACAATAATTACAAGATCAGACATAGCCTTTCCTGTGAGTGTGGTGAGCCAATTCATGGCTGCACCTCGGGTCCCACATTGAAATGCCGCGGTTAGAATTCTACGTTATATCCACAGTAATCCCGGTAAGGGGTTGTTGCATTTTAATGATCACGGCCACTCTATGATGGAAAGATATTCTGATGCTGACCGGGCGGGATGTCCTATTGATCAGCGGTCCACTTCTGGATTCTCTATATTTATTGGTGGCAATCTTATATCTTAGAAGAGCAAGAAGTAGGATGTGGTTTCGAGATCAAGTGCAGAAGCAGAATACCGAGCTATAGCCTTGGCCACATCCGAGATTTTGTGGTTTTGTCAATTGCTTAGTGAGTTGGGTGATCCTTGCAATGGCCTAACGAAATTTTGGTGTGATAATAAATCTGCAGTGTATATTGCCACGAATCCGGTGTTCCATGAGCGTACTAAACATATCGAGGTGGACTGCCATTTTATTTGGCATAGGTATCAAAATGGTGTGATCGTGTTTGGTGCGGTTCGTACTGGAGAGCAGTTGGCGGATATCTTTACCAAGTCTGTTCCAAGTTCTCGGGTTCGATACATCTTTAACAAGCTGAGTATGTTAGATATATATGCGCCAGCTTGAGAGGGAATGTTAGCTTTATTATGATTATATTAGTTTTATTATTATTATTATTATTATTATCCAGTGTGGTTGGGCACACCATATCTTATTACGTGGTCTCGTTATTCTATAAATAAAACCGTTGCGTGCCCTATTGGGGTTAACGCCTTTATTGAGTTTAATGTTATTCTATTAACAGCACACTCCTGATGGATGCCGCCGCCTAAATGGGCATGAGGTGGTATCACCTTCATGAGGTTTGAGCATGCTTGTAGAGCTGTCATCTTTTGCTATTACAGAAATGATCGCAAACATTACAAAGATAAGAGAGATGAGAAGGAAATTTTCATGTGCATTTTGATTTCTAACTCACTGGTTCGTAGGCAAACATGTTCTTGTCACTTAGCGTGTGTTTGACTTAACTTTTTTTTGTAAATTTTTTAACTTTTTGGCTTTCTTTTGTAAAAAATTAGATGTGGAAAGATGTGAAAAAAGCCGATTGATTACAGTGAGAGATCAAACAAGTAGATTTTTTAATAGGTTTTTAAGCTAAAAGTCTTCAAAAAAAGTTAGGCCAAACAAAGGCTTAGTACAAACACATCAAAATTTGTCAAACTTAAGTAAATAGAACCTTGAACTTAAGGGCCCATGTTGACAAACCAAGCATGTCATAGACAATTCTTTTAGATATATTTGTACTTTTGAAGCTAGCACCTTTTGAGTCTATAATTAATTCCACTTTTATTGAGTGATCTGGAGACAGGCTGTAGTCATCTGTGAAAGTAGATAGCTTCAACAATCAGTAAGTTAATTCTATCAAATGTGCATCCTGTTCCACACTAGGACTCATCTGCAGGGAAATCAACTGCAATATTCACTCTTATCATATCATAGGCATGATCTCAATTCAATAAGTTAGTTCATCTCGTTATAGTTGTGTTCTTAGCTTGTTCCCCTTTTCTTTTCTTTTCTTTTTTGTTCCATTAAACCTGTGAAAACTCATCAGGTTGGTTTGCCATTCAGTACAACTTAATTTCAGGCTTTCAGTTCCAATCCCCTCAATGACACTTGATCAAATCTCTTCAAAGGCCTTTTAATAAGGGGTCAACCAGATACTCTTTGGGCTTGCATATTATATGGCCAAAGTATCACTCAATGATACATCCCTTTCATGACAAATGATTTCCATTGTACATCTCACTGTATCTGTCATTGTCACAATAGACAATAATTGCCAGCAAATGCTTTTTCCATATAGGTACATCTCACTGTATCTGTCATTGTCACAATAGACAATAATTGCCAGCAAATGCTTTTTCCATATAGGTACGTCTACCAGTACCTTCCTTGCCATTCATCTTCCTTTTCCATAGATGAGAGAGAGAGAAGCTCATATACCATTCATTACATTGAGCTTAAACTTCCAGATTAGGATTCTAAATCGCCGTATTGGTATTAGTATGGGTACGGTGATACAACCATGTATCGAATGATATTAGACAGTATCGGCCGATACAATGATAAATATTGCTATGAGAAGTTCAAAATCCCGATATAAATCGGACGATACGATACATAGTGACCAATATTTAAAACCCTATTCCAGATATAACACACTCAAAGACCACCTTAAACCCGGGGCTTGCTAAGCAAAGCACCATAGGCGAGGTTCTTACCGATAACAAGATCGTTGGGACTTCTCTAAGAACAACTTTCCCAGAGGTAAACATTAGCTCAATAGAGCTCTTTCCTATTATTTTGGACGAGGAGGAATGTCTCATAGACCTGTTTATTTCCACCCCCACTAGTTTGTAGGTGGTGAACATGTTCTTGTCGCAGATGTAACGGGTGACACCAGTATTGTTCCACCATTCAACATTTCCATCAACCAAATTAACCTTTATCATGACAAGAAACATGAAGTTGAAGTTGACTGAGTAGTATATTTAGGAACTTGATAGAGTAGCATTATTGGCATCTCAACAATTGAGTAAAGCCCGAGTTGAAGCTGGATCAGCAAACTTGGTTCAATTTCCACAACTCAAATTAAAAACCCAAGGATACAGTTTGTCCTGAAACCCTATTAACAGATACCAAGTGTTGTGTGTGACAAAGGACTAATCTGCAAACAAAATTCAAGTAACTATGGGTAATGAAAGAAGAGTGATGAAAGGAGCAATCTCAAAGCAAACATTGCAACAACTGTGTAGAATGAAAATATATCCTATCAAGCTGTTAGAGAATTTCCAGCACATCAGTACAGTCAGCAAGGGGTGGGGAAAATGTAGCGAAAAGCAAATATGTTGCAGCAATCATAGAAAATGGTTTAGGGGAATGGAGGATAAATAGAGAATCAGGGATTAGACACAAAATCAGATAATTAACAACTAGAGCAGGGAGAGGAAGCGAATAATATGTAAAGCAAAAGATGCAAGGAGGCAGAGAAGATATAGAGGGAGGGAGGGAGGGAGGGAGAGAAGAAGAATTAGCGGATAAGGCAGAGAGGGCAGGGAGGGAGGGAGAGAGAACGAATTATGTTTAGAAACTTAGAAGCATGTTTAGAAACATAGAATTAGGTATGAAAAGACCTGGCTCGAGATATGTCTCAGCTTGTCAGCATTATTCAAAAGGGAGGGAGGAATTTGACAATTAGGTATGAAACTTAGAATTAGGTAAAGAAGACCTAGCTCGGGATTATGTCTCAGCTATTGAGATGTAGATATTCCTTTGTTAGTGACTAGTCCACATGTACCAAGCAAAGGATGGTCTCAAAATCAAATTGAAAGTGGAGAGGTAGTAGATTAAGGTTGGACGGATCAAGTCTAGCCAAAGTTCTGTTATATTTTTTCTTCTGAAGTAATATAGATCAATGCCTAGACTAGGGGCGTCGGTCCACGGGAAAACATGTTTGTAGATGCGACCATGAATCGAACTAGATCAAGACATTCAGCTGTCGATAAACAAACTGTCAACTAACAAACTTTGCTAGAACGTTGACCGCAAACGAATGATGGTCAGGTCCCGAATCCTAGGGATAGGGTTTTCCCTATTATGAGCCTACTTGAGGTAGTAGATTAAGGTTGGACGGATCAAGTCTAGCCAAAGTTCTGTTATATTTTTTCTTCTGAAGTAATATAGATCAATGCCTAGACTAGGGGCGTCGGTCCACGGGAAAACATGTTTGTAGATGCGACCATGAATCGAACTAGATCAAGACATTCAGCTGTCGATAAACAAACTGTCAACTAACAAACTTTGCTAGAACGTTGACCGCAAACGAATGATGGTCAGGTCCCGAATCCTAGTGATAGGGTTTTCCCTATTATGAGCCTACTTAGATCAGAACTAAACTAGTTGATTCTCTTTCGCCTATCGGTTGGTCGACTTTAAGCAACCTTCGCATTTCTTGCTAAGATCCTAAGTCTCCAAGTAGGCCCTCTTGGCCATGACCTTGGCTTTTGGGAAAATTTCGCTCCTGTGTTGCAGGACTTGTAGCTTGGCAGTCCACCGGGTAGATTTGTTTATCTTTCCAGTTTTGAGTGTTTTCTTGAATAGTTATAGCGGCCCATGGGCGTAAGGTGTACCTTGTTTGGGGGGGTTATAGTTTTAAATAGCGGTTACGGTTGTCGTAACGGTTACAGTGGCAATGACATGGTTTCGGGGCGTAACAGTTATAGCGTAATGGTAGTGGTAATCGAAGCTGTGATATTTTTTTCCGCACAATTCACTAAAATTTAATCAATGCGCATGTTTTTAACCCAAAATTATATTTATTAGAGTTTAAAATAATTTTGGTGAGTTTGGTGTATTTTTTAGACATGATTTGTAATATCCCGTATTTCTGCTAGAACGTTAAAACCTTAACAGTTGTAGTGGTCTCACACGTAACTCATAAACCTTACATCGTAAGAGATATTTATGAAATAAGTTTTCTTATAGGTCTAATGGATTGGGCCAAAATCTAAAAAGCTCAAATTGTTAGAAAATAAAGAAAGGCCTAAACTAAAGAAAGACCCAAATTAAAAGGCCTATACTGGAGAAAGGCCCAAATCAAACAAAACCCATGTTCTATGAGGCCCAAGACCAAACAAGGCCCAAGTTCCATTAGGCCTAACACCAAATAAGGCCCAAATTTAAGTGAAAGACCAATAGAATTTCTTTTAAGCTCAATTTGTTTAATCCCAAATCTTTTATTTTTAAAAAAGCCTAAAGAAGGTCTAGACTAAGCCCAAATATATTTTTGGCCTAAATATAAGTCTTTTATGAAATCTATATAAGTATATAAAAACCAGTATATATATATAAAATAAATAAAAGAAAAGAGAGAGATGGGTCCCACCACTCTTGATGAAACTTATTATGAGTAATCATCTAAATATATAATTATGTCATTCCTTAGATAGGAAGTTAAGCGAACCTCTCATCAACATAATTCTTTATTACAACTTAAGCAAACCTTCACCATAATCCTAAAGTTAAATCATCCCTTCCTATCTCCTTCTAGTTACATCCCCCTTCCTAACTCCCTGAAATTGCATCTCCCTTTCCCAACTCCCTCAAGTTATATTTTCTCATCCCAACTCCCTCTAGTTATATTTTTCCTTCCTAACTCTCTCTAGTTACATTTTCCCTTCATAAGTTCCTCAAGATACGTCTCCGTACCTCACCCAAGTTACATCTCCCCTTCCTAACTCTTTCAAGTTACATCTCCCATTCTTAAAGATATATTTTCCTTTACAAAACCTCTTAACTCCCTCAACTCAAATTAGGCTATAAAAGGGAGGCCTTCCTCTCACCTCACACTCAATAATTCGGTGAGAACACACACGCACACAGAGATCTAAAGCTAAGTCTTACAATCATGTAAGGAAACACCTCTAATTTCTTTATCTTTTTCCCTGTTTTACACATCTTGGATATGTTCATCTTCAAGACCCTAAGTATGGAACAAAAACAAAGCATGAAACCTGGAGAAAAATTCTAAAGCTAAGTATTACAATCATATCTCAAGACAATCATGTAAGGAATCACCTCTAATTTCTTAATCTTGTTTCCTATTTTACACATCTTATATATGTTCATCTTCAAGACCCTAAGTAATGGAACAAAAACAAAGCATGAAACCTCCTCCTCAAATCTTTACACGCACAAATCTTATTTTTGTTTTTTTATTTTTCCATGAGCTTATTAAGGTGATACTTATGTTCTTAGATTTAATTTTCGGGTACATAATGTGTTTGTTGTATTGGACCCGTGGATTTAGGCTAAAGAAGAACGAATCAAGATTTTACGGTTTGAAAATAGAAGAAAAGGTCCGTCTTTTTACCACCGTCCAAATTTTCTGAAAAATCAAACGCAGCATAAATGAATATCTGTTTTTATTGGAGGTCCTTTGGGATCTTTTTGACATGTAATTTTTGGTAGAACCTAAAAATGTATTTTGGTCACCAAACAAAGCTTTAACAGTTCTGTCCGAAAGTTGACAGAAAAGCAGTCTAATTTCCCCAATGTTAGGAAATTATAAAAAAATTCCCCTTAATACTAATTTTATGTCCAGAGCTAGATTTATGAGTTAGCTTTCATATAAAATTTATTTGGATCAAATCGGTTGGGTAGATTTATCTAAAACTTGTTTTTATGAAACAATGTTGTTTTTCGGATTACTTCTGTTCCGGCAGCCTTTACCTGCTTTTGGAATAGATTCTGGAAATGCTTTCTTCATGAAAATGTTTCCTGAGACATTCATCTATCTTCCTACCAAAATTCGTCAGGTTTAAAAGAGTATAAGTATTTTTAACATATTTTTCTTGAAAGGAAAACGAATCTGGATTTTGTTCGTTCTTAGAATTTAAAGCCATGGTAGTTCCTACTTATGTTTTTAAGCTTTAGGCCTTCTAGTAATAGTTTATTCTTGTGGTTACTAGCTTTCTCGTTATGTGGTTGTTATGTGAATATATCTTGTGGATTTATTCTTGTGGTTACTAGCTTTATCGTTATGTGGTTATTATGTGAATATGTCTTGTGGACTACTTAGTGGCCATATTCGTATTGATATCACAAATCACATGAACCGTGAATAGATATTTTGAAAGTAATATACTCGTTTTGATGCTACAAATCACACACAACCGTGAACAGAGATTTTGGAAGTTATATACTCTGCTTTGCATTTTTCCATGTCCCAGCCACATTTTCAAATTCTCTTGGTTGGTTTATATTGTACCAGAATTTGGTTTATGAAGATGCATTCTTTCCATGGTTAGATCCCTCGTGCTTGGAGGCGATGCCAAGAAATCGCTAGAAAGACTCTGCCTCTGCGTAGCAATTTGATCTATTATATTAGAGAAAGGTCGTGTTTGACATTTTCATCTGGTGTTATTGAGAAGTATGCATCGGCTCTACTGCTTTGATGGAAGCTCTCTACCATTGCTACTTTCCCTGATCATTTGTAAGGACATACCATGTACACGGACGTAACATATATACATGTATCTACTGCTTTGATGGAAGCTCTCTGCCATTGCTACTTTCCCTGATCATTTGTAAGGACATTCCATGTACACGTACGTAACATATATACATGTAATTCATTGACGTGACAAGCTGACATTTTATTTTCTTTTTCGTCTTTTTCGGGGTCCTCAAATGTTCTTTCTTTTTGGTTCAGAAGTTACTGATTTATATCTTGAAGTTGGCCATCGGTGTAACTAAATCCAATTCTTGGTTTTCCCATGCTGAAATTGAGGACCTTTACGTTCATGTTGTATTTAATTTCCCCTTCATATAGCAGCTTCCTTATGCAGTGCTCTATATCCGATCCTATCAAACGGAGCGTGTATTCTGGCAATGGGGCACCCCGATTCAACACACAATGCCAATCTCAGCTACTATGAAAATTAAACATTGCAAAACACAGGAAAGTGTAGATTTCAGGTTTCAGTAAAGATTGTGCCCTCGTTGCCACCTCTATGAACTGTGCTTGAGAAAGTATGGATGCCATGCAGAGCTCTACCATGAGAAAATGTAAGATCATCCTTTATCCCATATATCAATTCTTTTGTTTCAGGTATTTTTCTTGGAATATTAGGAGTCAAACGCCTAACCTATGTTATACGGATTTGGGTATGACTGTCGGGTGTAGCTATGTATATAAGTGTCAAATTCATATAATTTTTATGTTAAGAATACTGGAATACAGTAAAATATTTATGTTTTTTAATATATTTATTTTATTTTCTTGGATAAATGGTGCACACAAAGTTTCATAAATCATTTTCATGCATAAAGTGAGTATTTATGCATAGTTTTATAATAAACTCAAATTACTTTTATTCAAGTGTTGAGTATCTGATACGAGTATCTTATATATTTAGAAGACTATATAAACATAGTTCTAAAATGTGAACGATTTCGTTGATGCTCTTATTACCTCTATTTATTAGATGATCTAATGATTGTATAACATAGGGTGTCTTTTAAAGTCATGGCTTCTGTGTTTTCAGCATCCTGTACGGTGGATTATTGGGAGGTGTTTGTCACATTTTAAATAATAGCTTTTAATTTGTAGTTTAACAAAATGTTGCATTTTTTTATTAGTTTTTTGCTTATAGGTTCTAATTCTAAATTAACAAATATAAATTTTATTGTTTCAAGTTATAAGTTTACAATTTTAATAAGTATTTGCAACTTTTGTTTAAAGTTATAACATCGTGTTAATGTTGTGAACTTATAACTTGAATCAGTAGAATTTATATTTTTTCTGATTTAAAATTATAAGCTTGTTATTTCTTTTAAAACTTTTAACTAAATTATAAACTAAAACACAAATTTTATACTCATTTACTTGTAATTCTTTTTTATCTTTTTAATTCTGATCTTTTATTGATATTATTTTTTATATCATGTCATCCCATTTTTATTAGTATTATTTTCTGTTGGAGTTAGGATATATTTCCGAAATGACTCCAGCCTCGCCACTTCCTCGATTTTACTTACCCATTCCCCACCCTAATAAGGCATAGGGAGAGGATGGGATTACATCCTTGTCACTTGCCTCGCTCTATTGCCATTTTTATTCATGATATTTGATTAATTTAATTTTTTTTTATATAATTAATATATTTAATAAGATAAATGATTCGAATCATAATTTAATTTTTTTTCCAAAACCCGCCCAAACCGAAGGGGACAGCATGATGTTGTGCCTTGAAGCAGGCACATACAAACCCTAAACTCAACGCACGGAGGTCTGCTGGTTAATTTGGCTCTTGGTTTCCATCCTCCTAAAATATGGTCATTAAAGGTTTAGTTCCATTTACATGAAATAAATGGTATGACAAAGGTCTGCTAAAAGCTGCAGTTGGTAGAACCGTGTTTGGTTCACGAATTTTGGATTTTGAAAACAATTCATGACCCAAAAAAAAATTGATAATAGTTTGGAGAGCAACTTAATTTTGTTGATTGTAAAATAAATTTACGTTGGGAGATTTTAAAATACGAGTCATTAGTCCATAATTGTTTGTCCAGAATAATATTGTAAGCTTGAAGGAATATTTTTATTGGATAATTAGTATATTGTTTGGTTTAACTAAATTTTAGTTGGATTAATTTTTTTTTATGTACAGAAATGCTCATACCCGTCTCGGGGCTAGCTAACCCATTTCTCCCATGAAATTGGGAGAGACCCACCAATGAGGTGTTAAGTTGGTTGGAGGGTCTTTTTAATCCTCACGAAATGCTTTCCAAACATAACACTATATGCACTATTTAATTCTACATCCAAATATGCCCTAAATTAAAAAAATCCACTATTATTTATAACACTCTGGAGAGAAAAAAAATCAAGAAATAAATATTTGGAAAACTTTTTAATCATTTCCGTTCAGACGTATAAGTCATAACTTCATTACTCTACTATGTTCTTTCATGCTAACCATAGCCAATTTGTTTAAAACCATGAAGTCAAACACCACCTCTCATTGGAAAGATGTTAATAGTCTATTATGCATCAATTATGGTAAAAGCCTCTCTTGTACGAGCAAATATTCAATACTCTTGGAGCAAGTTTAGGTTGTGTTCCAATTTCATTATTATTGGTGTGTTTAATGGGACTATTACTTTTTTGTTATTATTTTATTCAACATATAAAGATATGTCATTTAATAATTTGAATGGAGCATTACTCCAAGAGCATTGAATAATTATTCCTCTTGTACCGAATAAAAAAAAAAACTCTCTTGTATATAAGTCACTTGGGCAATTTTCTTTTCTAAAGTCTATTTTTAGGGACAAGTTAAAAGTTTGTAACATTTGGTATCAAAGGAACTACTAAGTATGAAATTGGACGAATTGGATGCATCCTATTTGAGCAACGAATCGAATGAATTGTTGTTTTATAGTCAAAGTCACGAAAAAGACATTAGAGATTAGATTAAGCTAACTTGTTAAGTTATCAAATACTGATAGGTGAATGTAACCGTCGATAAAGTACATCCGCTGCGAAGCATGGTAGTATATTATGATTCTGTACATTAATTAAAATAGAGAACTCTCCATATATATATATATATATATAAAGTACTTTGATACCTTCTCTTGGTAAGTCAATTTTTATAGATGGCGTCTACCCAAAAATTTGTAACACAGACAGATAAATAAATGTACATATAATAAGAACTTGTGATTAAGGGAGAAGAAAGGAGAAAATGTTACCTCATAGTGATCAGCAACCTCATGGCTTTCTCATTCTCATATTCTTTGTCTAATTGTCTTCTTCTTCTGGTTTCACTTCCTGTGATTCCTGAATTTGATCAGCTACTTCTTGTTGTTGAGCTGAAATGGAGAACAAGTTTTTGTTTTTCAAGGTGGTTTTTGTGCCTGCTTTTCCAGCCTAAGATGGAGAATTTTGGTAAAGCCATGTAGGAGGAAGTTGCAGCCATGGTGGTGGTTCAACCTCTAGGTTTTGGGTTATGGAATCTGCAGTTTTGTGTGTGTGGTGGTTTCGGTAAACTTTATAGTTATTTATTTATTTATTGAGGACAATGGGTTTTAGACCCTAATTTTTTGTTGATAAGATTTCTTTTTTCTTATAAGAGTGAGTGTGTGCATTACTTGTGTGGTTGAGAGAGAGAGAGAGAGAGAGAGAGAGAGAGAGAGAGATCCAGTCAAGTGTAGTTGTAATGGGAAAACAAATGATATGGTGTGTTAAATTAATATATGTGAATTATGTGTTGCATTAAGGATAATATTGATGATAAATTATAAAGTACTTTCGGAGTTTATGTAAATAATACCACGCACTATTCTTGATAATAAAAATGTTCGATGCACATTAAGTGAAGCACTCATCTCTCACCAACCTAACAAAAGTAGATTAATAATGTTCTACTCAGAGTATTTTTGCTACATCGTTAAAAAAAAGTAATAAATAGACAATGTTGCATGATATTTCAAATCTGCTAAATAATTACTCTTACTAACGTATAGGGTGTAAATTTGGCCCTGGCTCGTGGGCGGCTCGAGATCCGTTTAAAATCCGTTACTGTACGGACTTGGCTCGACTAAAAAAAACTCAAGTCCAGCCAAGCCCGAAGAGTATACTTGCGTTTCTAAGTCACCCCTCTTGAACCTGTGAGCCGGTATGCCCCAAGCCCGTCCCTCTTGACCCGAATATTAATATATAATAAGTAAATTATAAATTTATAATAAACTAATAAACTTACATATTATAAACTTAACTAATTAATAAACTAATAAACTATAAACTAGTAGAATACACTTGTAAAGTGTAAAATATAATGTTTATGTAATTAGTAAAATTTGAGTTTGAATAATAAGATTTATATTGTATTTAATTATTTAAAGTGTTCAAATTTATTGTATTTATTAATAAATTAATAATAAATTAATAAACTTACAATAATATAAGTTATAAACTTATAAATTAATAAAATATAAACTTACAATAAAATAATAAAATAATAAACTAATAAACTAATAGAGTATAAACTTATATGTTAGTCTAAGGGTTTTCTAATTAGATTTTGATGATTTTTATAATTTATTTTTTAAATTAAATTAATTTAAAAAAGATAATATTTAATATTTTTAAAAAGGTAGTATTGACACTTTATGACAAATGAGTTGACACCTTATATTATTTGTGCTAACACTTTGTATCAAATGAGTTGACACTAGTGTTTTTAAAAAGAATATTTTGTGTCGACACCAATTGATAATTGAGTTCACACCTTAGAGCAAAGCACGCTTGAATTTCTCGTGTCGAAACCATTGAAATTTAGGGTCGATACTTTAACTTCTTTGTTTAAGATGTTTTAGGAACTCAAATGAATCGATACCAAATGTATTTGGGTCGACACCGCCAGTATTGGATCGGAATCCTAATTGAGTCGACACGAAATGAAAAATGGGTTGACATCTCAGTTCCCTTGCGGGATTTATTTTGGGTCGACACCAAAGTGTTTTGAGTCAACACCAAGTGATCCTTAGGGTTTCAGACTTCGGGTTCTATGGGTCGACACCAAAATCACACAAGTCGACACCTAGACACCCTCCGAGAAACAAAATGAGTCGACACCAAGACTTCCAGCCATTTTTCAATTCTAACTCAAAAAGTGTCGACACTACAAAATTTTGAGTTGACACTAATGTTCTTTTGAAAACAAGGATTTTTGGTCGACACCAAATCAAGCTGAGTCAACTCCAAAAGTCCCGAGGCCGTTTGAGTTTTTCTAAGTCGATACCAAAATGAAATTGAGTCGGCTCTAAATCTCCTGAGGCTAAATCAGAATTCTCGAGTTGACACCAAATGAAGATGGTTGTTTTTTTAGTAGCTGATCTGACAAATTGGGTCGACACCAATGAAGATATGAGTAGACACCAAAGTTTCACCGGAAAAATTAAAAAAATGCATGAGGTCGACACCAAATGTTCCATGAGTCGACGCTACTGTATGGTTGAGAAGAATGCAGAAATATGGTCGATACCAACGAAGAACTGAGTCCGCACAATCACTCGAGGAATCAAGCCTTATATATTTTGTGTCGACACTAAACGATTTTGTGTCAACACCTGCGATGAAATTCAAATCTCGCGATGGTTCCAACGGTATGATTTTAAAGCATTAATTGCATCCACTATTCCACCAATGGTCATTTGCTTCAAATGGTTATATAAGGAGTTATTTTTCAAAGTTTTAAACTTTTGGATACTATTCTCTTGCTTGCATTGAAAGCTCATATTCTTCAAAAAAGCATCTACTACTCATAACTCCCCCAACCGATTCTCACTCTCGTACTCATTTATTTTTAATTATTTGTAAAGAGGGTTAGTTAGTGAATTTTTAATTCTCTTATATTTATTGTAAAAGAGGATGAATCACCCTTGATCATTTAAGAGAATGAGTGAACTTTTAAAAAATAGCTCAAGAGAGTTTAGAAAAAATAGAAGATTATTTTTTAGAAACTTTTTGAGGCTGTAAAAGTTTTTAAATGCGCCTGTGAAGCATTCGATCATAGTGCAAATTCTCAAATGGAGTTTTGAGGAATGGATGCAGGTTTGAAAAAATTTGAACCACTATAATTTTCGGTGTCTAGTTTATACTCTCTCTTTAACCTCTTTAATTTTCTTATTACTTTAATATCTATCATATTTGCTTGTGAAATAATTTTTTTTTAAAATTATTATTATTATTTTAAAATTCAATTTATTCTCCTCTTAGATTGCTTGAACCAATATTATATAATAAACTAATATAACTAATAATAAATTATAAACTTATAAACTAATTAAATAATAAATTTATAAAAACTAATAAACTTATAATAAGTAATAAATTATGAATTTAATAATTTATAAACTATAAACTTATAATAAACTAATAAAATAATCATAAATTATAAACTTATAATAAAATAATAAACTAATAAATAAATTTATAATAAATCATAAAATCTAAAATTAATAATTTATAGTCTTATACTTTTATACAACTCAAAAAATAAAAAAATAAAAAGAACAAAAAAAGAAAAACCCGCAAAAGGCCCGATCCAAGCCCATTTTTGGCCCTACTGCCCGAGGTTCGGATCCGAATACTAAGCCC
>JAOTRH010066900.1:0-18175 GCA_034768845.1 Heliamphora exappendiculata | reverse complement strand
AGTGGAAAAGGGGTCGCTGGCGCCGACCGTTGGTGGCCGGAGGTGGAGAAGGAGGAAGAGGGGGGTCGGGACTTTGAGGGAAAAAACATTAGAATTTTGTCTCTAATGGTAATTTCACATTACCCAAAAAAACCTGGAAGAGGTATTTAGGAATCTTGTATGGGTGACGGTGGGTGAAATTATTTAACAGAAAAAAATGTTGGTTGGCAAGTCATTAATACTTGGAGCAATATAGTCTTTCCATTACCTATTCCACCCATCTTCAATGCTCAAATTAAGCAACCCTCTCCCCTTTTGGGATATGTTTTATCCCCCCAAGGGGGTACCAAAATGATTGAGGAGATTTTTATCCCATTTGATGATTTTGGTAAACAAGCAGAGGACAATGAAAGACTATTAGTGAATTATTCCAGTGTGGTCTCACAAACCCACAACTACACATGGCCGAAGATTTAAAACTAAGACCAGTATGATGGATGTTATGAATAGCAGAACACAATAAAACATAATAGATGATTAGAATACCAAAATCAACAGTGCAACGAGTTTCATGGCATAAGTCAACAGAAATTTCTCAAAACAGTTTGAAACTGAGAGTTAGCTCAGAGGAGCAATGTTACAGAATCAGTTTGAGGCTAACAGTTAGCACAAAGGATCTTCGCTGCAAGATGATTCAGCTTAGAGGAGCTTTGTTGTGTTTGAGACAAGTTTTCTCAGAAGCGAAACAGGTACTTGGCTGACAAAGTAGTGGATGTTGGTGGCAAGTTATCACGACAGACGTTGGTGGCACAATCCCTTGTCAACAGAACTCAATGCTCCTTCGAGCGGCTCCACTAAGCAAACTGGCTCTTCAGCATTTATGCCTGGCTTAGAACTAGCTCCTCCAAGCTAAACTCAACTCAATGCTTCTCTGAGCACTCGAGCAACTCCATGCTAAACTCTTGTGGATTCTCCATGTGCCACTAGCTTTGGTGTTAACCAACAAGCAAAGGGGAAATGCGCTATTTTAGAGTTTATTTTATGTTTTACTAGGTAGTTTTGTAATTATCTATGTGTGACTCAAATATATATATATATATATATATATATATATATATATATATGTTGTGTGGTGCAGACTGTAGAGGCTAATTTGAATATCTTCATTCTCACCATAATTTTTTATTATTCTCTTTTTTTGTTTTTACCTTCTTCTTTTCTCTTTTCAATCGTAAATCATTATTTAAAAATTGTCCATACCGACATCGAAGGCCCTTCTCGAACTCCAAGTACTAATGTATATTCTTATTTTGTTATCTTTATTGATGACTCCTCTCGTATGGCTTGGCTATTTTTGTTGAAACACCAATCCGAATTACTTTATGCTGTCTTTACATTCTATAATGAAATTTTTACCTAGTTTCGCAAGCACATCAATGTTATTTGATCTGATAATGAGCTAGAACATATACAGTCTGCCCTTGATTCCTTTTATCTTAATTATGGTATTATTCATCAGATAACTTGTGCTCACACGTCTCAACAAAATGGCGTTGCTAAACGAAATCACCGTAAATTTTTAAATGTTACTCGTACGTTATTGTTTCACGCACAAGTACCAAAACATTTTTGAAGTGACGTTGTCTTTACAACGTGTTATCTAATTAATCACAAGCCTTCTCTTATTTTCGATCGCCTGCCTCCTTTTTCCTTATTATATCCTAACTCTCTACTTTTTTTTCCCTCACTCTTTGTGTTTTTTGTTGTACTGCCTTTGTGCATATTCTTGATCCAGGTTATGATAGGCTATCTCATCGGACAAATAAGTGTATTTTTTTTGGATACTCTTACACTTAAAAAGGATATCAATGTTATCATTCGGAGTATCAACGATATTTTGTGAGTACCGATGTGACTTTCTTTGAATCTACTCCCTTTTTCACTTCTTCAGGTAAACAACTCTCTTTTGATCTCATCTGTCGTCGTGATGGAGAGTCTTTTCTTCTCCTACTCTTCATCTACCTATCCCTACGTCACCCTTTTCTCCCTTTACCCCACATGTGCAAGTTTATTAGTGTTCACAAGATTGGCCGGTCATCTCGTATGACCCGAACTCTTCATCTTCTCCGGTAAAGGTTCTTATCTCCTCCGCTCCTTCTGATTCTACTGACTTACTGATTGCTTAGCGTCGAGGTAAACGTACATGCATCCAACATCCTATTGCTAATTTTGTGTCCTATGATTGTTTGTCATCTTGTCTTCATTCCTTTTCTTCTACCATGTTCATTTCTATCCCTTCTTCTTATAAGCAAGATGTGTCAATGTTTGGCTGGAAACTTGCTATGGACGAGGAAATAAGTGTCCTATATAAGAATCAGACTTTGGAAGCTTACTACTCTCCCTCTTGAGAAGCATGCAGTGGGATGTCGTTGGGTCTTTACTGTTCACAAAAATAATCTACCAGCCATCAAAACAGATCATGCTTGTATTGTCAATGAATCTTCTCCATGCTCCATGAACAAGTTAGGTGGCCAAACAACAAAGCATACGATGACTATCAAATGCATGGAATTTGCAAGGGAAAAAAAGAATCAACAACTATACCAGTATTCTTGGGGGAATTTTCTTCTGCTTGGGAACTTCTTAATGGTTTTCTCCTCTTGTAAAATTGCAAATCCTCAACTGATGGATTGGGCAACAAAGGTGGATGCATGGCATAGAAGTTCCCAAGAGCAGCAGCGATTGATTGCAAGCAACTTTTCTCAACATCCCAGTCGACCTATAAATATATATTTTTTTTTAAATCAGAATATGCAACAAATAAAGTACAAACCTCACCAAGTAAGGAGAATGCAAGATCGAATAGACTGACTATGCATTGGCTGATCATTGAACCACCAAAATGACATTTGTAGCTGCTTGATGTAGTAAACAAGCAGGAATCAAGGTCCAATTAAAAGGATGAAAAAGACCAGACGAGAATCTTCCTGTATTTATCATTAATTCACGCACTATAGAAACTGTAATGACCCTTAATGGTTTCCGTATAAATCATTCTCAAACATGTCAAATGCTTGCTTGAACACGCTCATACTATTACATAAAATATCTTCTCTCTCTCTCCCTCTCCCCCTGAGGTCTAATAAAGAAGTTCATAGAAATCAAAGCATGTCAATGAAAAATGAAAATTGAAGGTGTACGATCGGTAGTTCCTGAAGTCTTTAAATGATCACAAAGGAAAAGCTACCCAACGTGGTTTATCTTCTGGAAACTAAGATGGGGAGCATGTTCGTTTCTGTGGCTCGTATCTTGTGTTGTGGTAGGTGGTTGGATTGGTGTTTTTTGCCAGCTGTGGGTACAGCAAAGGGTATTTTGGTGATGTGGGATACCAGATTTGTGATGAAGGAAGAGCGGGAGGAGGGTTGCTTTTCCCTCTTTTGTTAAGGATGGGTTTCGCTTGGCGTTTACAGATGTCTCTGTCCTGGTGGACGAGGCGAGAGAAGAGATGTGGGTTGAGCTAGGTATTGGACAATGGCGGGGTCCGTCAGTATTAGTCCCCATTCAGATTCAAGAACAAGGAGAGCTACGAAAGATGGCCATCACACACTCGCATATGGGGCCGGTGGCTGTGTTTCAGCTAGAGGATGACTAGCTGGTGGAGTAGCTTTCGTGTGGAGGGGAATCCGCCTTTTATTCTTGCTACAAAGTTGAAGCTGCCTAAGGCTACTCTGAAGAAGTGGAATTCAGAGGAGTTTGGGTTGCTTGAGGTTTAGAAGGCCAAGGCCCTTGTGGATATCCACCGTTTGGATGAGAAGAAAAAGGCCGGGGTCATTCTTGCGGAGGAAAGGCGCTAGAGGGAAGACCTGAGGATGGAGTTTAGCAGTCTAGCCAAATTTGAGGAGATTAGTTGGAGGCAGAAATCCAAGGATCTCTGGTTAAAGGCAGGGAACAAGAATACAAGGTTCTTCCATAGGTTGACTACTGTGCATAGCCAACCTGATTGGCCAGATGCATGTGGACTGGACCTTACTCACCT
This sequence comes from Heliamphora exappendiculata, assembly GCA_034768845.1. Lineage (NCBI taxonomy): Eukaryota > Viridiplantae > Streptophyta > Magnoliopsida > Ericales > Sarraceniaceae > Heliamphora > Heliamphora exappendiculata. The sequence continues at coordinate 14,160 of JAOTRH010066900.1, read as the reverse complement.
CGGAGGAGGAGATTGAGCTGGGTATTATTGACTTTTAGCGTAGATTGTTTAAGGAGGAGGGTGGTTGGAGGCCTCACCTAGATGATTTGGAACTTGATACCATTTCAGCAAATGAAGTAAAGTGCTTGGAGCAGCCCCTTTTTTTGTAGGAAAAGGTTGTCGGTGTGTTGGGGGAGACGAAAGGTTTTCCTTTGGGATATCCTATAAAAGAGGAATTATAACATTCTTTTTGGTGTCCTACAAATGGGGACTTAAAACAAACCATTTTAGTTGATGTGCAAGGATTTCATCCACTATAAATATCTCCATATAAAATTTATTCATATCATACTCTAAATTCTCTACATGGATGTTTTATGGAGTTTTGTCACTTTATCAAATGTTTTGTACTATCATTTGATTAGTCATGCAACATTTAGTGCTATGGACTATAATTTACCCCCGTGGGGATAAGGGTGGAGATAGGATTCCTGTTTATTAGGGGAAAATATCTAAAACCATACGCGTGATTGTTTCTTATTTGATAATCGAAAAAAATGATTAGATTAAAGTGTTATTCAAAAAGTTCATATATATATATATATATATATAATTTTGATTAATTGATCACAACTTTTTACTGTAATTTGAAAACAATACATGATAGTTTCTATTAGATAGCTTGATATACATTGTTGAATCCATTTCCTAACAACTTAAACTTTTGAAAAAATTGGTGACTTAACATGGTATCAGAGCTCTGGTTCCATGAGATCTTGGGTTCAAGTCTCGTAATGTGTTTTAACAATACGTGACTCAACAATACGTAATGTGTTTTTCTGTTATATTTATTATTGTGCACACTATGTGTTGGTGCACCTATTCAGTTTGTTCGTTTCTCCACGTGCGAGACAAGGTCGCACGTGAGGGGAATGTTGGATAATTTGATATACATTGTTGGGCTTATTTCCTAACAGCTAAAACTTTTGAAACAATTAGTGACTTAACAGTTTCATTTGTGATGCTAATCAACATCTGTCTCTCAATAAACACAAAACACAATATCAAGCATCCCTCTTTAATGTGGCTATCGTAACAGATAATAAAGCAGCTAACTTTAGAAGTCTGGAAATGAAAATCAACGGGTATCTTTTATCTTTCTGATCTTAACCATCTTCTGAGTAACGTTGTCTATTCTTTTAAATCTAAAAAGTCGAAACTACAGCTTACATCCATGACAAAATTCTCAAGTTGATCAAAAATCCCAAATATCTCAACCTCTGAAAAGATTTTTTTGGGTAGAATTTGGCAAAGCATATCAACTTTTCATCATCAAAAGCTGCAAATGAATCGAATGTATTTAGACATGCACCATAAAGAAGCAACTCAGTATTCACCTCATGAAAACAGAAACTACAAGCTGCAAATGGAGGGTTGTTAGGTATTTAGTTTCTCCTTTGGTAAACCTAGATACACAGCGAGCAGCAATGGCTAAGCTACAAGTAAGAGAACAAATCAAATAATTACTACCATCTAACTTCACATGACTAATTTGAATAGACGGGTTGTCAATAGGAGTTCCGAAACGAGAAAACCCAGTATCCTCCAATCCACTAGAAGTTTTGCCATTATCAGACATGGTCATAGAGAACCAAGAAGAAACAATAAGAGGCCGAAAGAATCAATGAACGTTGCAACAGATGCAAATCGACGGAGAACTGAACCACGAGAGAACCAATAATACTCGAAACATACAAATCAACTCATACCAAAGCACCGTAGGCCGAAAAGGGATCAAACCGACAGCCATGAACCCTAGCCACCACAGGAAATCTACAAGAAACTCTGGAGCAACCCTAGCCGCGACTTGTGAGAGTTCACAAATAACCAAGGAGGACCAACAGATTCGCCTATTGAGGCTAATTATCGCTTCAGTAGTGGTGAAGGAGAACCAATCAATAAGGGTAGATTTCAGAGGCTTGTGCGAAGACTAACATATCTATCTCATACTAGACCTGATATTGCATATGTTGTAAGGATTGTCAGTCAGTTCATGCATGACCCCAGGTTACTGTATTTTGTGATATCTTAAGTCTGTCCCTGAAAAAGGACTTCTGTTCTCTAATCATGGTCACATAAAAGTAGAAGCATTCGCGAACGAACTGGGTTGGTTCAGTTGATGATAGGCAGTCTACATCGGGGTATTGTATATTTGTAGAAAGCAATCTAGTTACTTGGCAAAATAAAAATTAAACAGTGGTAGCTGGATCAAGTGCAAAGGCTGAGTACAGGACCATGGCACATGGCATTTGTGAACTTCTATGCCTCCAAGTCTTATTAAAGGATTTGAAATTTGAGTGCGAAAAACCTATGAATTTATATTATGACAACAAATCTGCCATCAACATCGCTCATAACCCAGTACAATATGACAGAACGAAACATACTGAGATTCACAGACATTTCATTAAAGAGAAACTATGCAAGCCGCAAGGACTCGATTTGTATGCCGTTTGTGAAATCTGCAAATCAATTAGCATATATTTTTATTAAAAGGCTTAGTAGTAAGATATTTCACCCCATTATATACAAGTTGGACATAAGAAATATCTATGCATTAACTTGAGAGAGGTTGTTAAGTTAAGAGTATTATAATAGTTCGTACATTAATCTCATTATATAAATAACAGTGATAAAGAAGCTAACCCTAATTCTGGTTACTTTCCCATTCACCACCATAATTGTTCTCTCAAGTTTTCACCTCTATTTCTCCATCTTTAGAGTAATCTTAACAATAACCATAGTAGTACAATCTCAAGTCTATAAAAAATGCGTAAGGCTAAATCTAAAGAAACAATCAAATAATAACAAAAGGCAGGATCTATTTTTGGCGGCATTCCACATGTTCCTTCTCAGCCAATGGTACAAATGGTTATTAACATAGACAAGGATGAAAAGAAAAAAGAAATTATGTTAAAACAAAAAATACATTTCAGAACTTACATCATTTCCCAAACAAAGTACAAATTCTGGGACCCGGTCCATATCAGGTGTGTACTGGTCAAGTATGACAGGAAGCCTTGACAAATTACCGTGTGAATCAACATAAATGCAGAAATATTCCTCTAGCAATTCAGCTTTTTGCTTGAGCAGCTCTGTGTTCATCTGGAGAAGAACCAAAATGCCGAATCAAAAAGTCCCCGTATCGAATTACGATTGCCGTAAATCAAACATTAGAAAAAAAGAGAAACAAACGACAATTATTGAATGCTTTTGGGCCATGTTTGATTCGGGGAATGGAATGGGATGGGATAAGATAAATAAGTAATATCATGTATCCCACATGTTTATATATATATATTATGCGATAATTATTGGGATTATGTATATTGTGAGATTTTTGTCCATATTTGGTTAGTATGAGGTAAAGGATTGGATAAGTGTTGGAAAGTTATTTTTTACTGTTGAATAAAAGGGAAAGATAATCCGGAGCTCATTACTAACAATAATAGGGGGTGATATTACTAATACCACGTATTTACTATTAACAATCCGAAATTGTGAAGAATTTGTAATCCAATCCAGTAACAGAAATACAGAACCAATAATTCCAAAGAGACAAATGTAGACATGGTGGCCCCCATCAAGGTGCAAAACGTTGTTAGGGCATAACTTAAGCCAAAAGGCATCACTAGAAAATCGAAGACTCCCATCGTGCTTGTTTTGAAACAGCAATGGTACACCATAGCCTTTAATGGACAGAAATCAATACTAGTTTCATTTCCAATCAACCATTTTCGAGCGGTGTTGGTGAGGTTGCCTAATAATAGAACAAATACAAATGCCCTCAGGATAATACAATCATCCCCACTTGAAGAATCGTACGAAGGTAGTTAAAATCAGAGAATCAGTTGTTTTAAGTTGGGAGCTCCTCTACAAAAAGAAAAGTAAACATTTTGTAGATAAAATCTTCAATGAGTGGAACCAAGCAACCAATCTAATAACTCCCTTCTTGATCAAGGTTAGGGTTCCAAAGCTACCCATCCCTTAAAACCTCAAAGCTCACCTCCACATTCCTTTATCAAAGTCTAGCACTTATGGTGCAAATCGGTTTCTTCAAGTGGAAGCAAGTATAGATGCTTAGGGTATGAGGTAAGCCTTCCAGTATCATTGGTAGGCAAAGGGGTAAACGAACATGGTTGTGTTTGTTTGTTAATATGCAAATTGGTAAATAAGCAAAGAGTACGAATCCCTTTTCGCATTCTCATGATTCTATTTCAAAATATGCAATGCAAAGAAGTAGTATGGCAACCTTGGTTTAAATTTCTGGATGTGGAGTTAGGTGTGTATAGCATAGAAGGGTTCTTAAAAACGCTAGTGTTAGCTCGGAATTCAATCCTTAAACCAAACTATGCAAGAAAAGTTTACCCTCTTGGTAAGGATGAGGGGAAAAAGGTGGTGTCATCTATCTCGACTAGTTTTCCAAGACATTGAAAATCCAGAGTAGCTCAAAGAATTATTGGCGTTATTTAGCCTTTGTTTTGCCAAAAAAGAAATAATCCTTAAAGATTTTCCATTCCTTCCTTATTAAGCCACCTCTGACTTTGAGCTTGGTCCCTTCCCCCTCTATAACATAGCTAGGTGCACTCCTTCCCAATCACTAAGAAAAAGAATTCTCGATGTGAAAACATAAAAACAAAGAGCTAATTTTTGATAAGGAAAAAGAGTGAATTTGCATGATCCCAAATAATTGGCTTAATCAAAAATGGCCTTGTTCTTTGGAAATCTTTGGAAATATATCTCGGGTCTGGTACTGCATGGTTCCACTCTGCAAGAACTCCAACTCATTCTCTTGAAGTTCATCCTCTTCATCATAAATGATTCGCTTGTCCCAAAATGACATGCACCCTAAGAAGCACGGATATTTCTACAACAAAGGCGTATCATGTCGACACCCGTGTCAGACACGACACTCAAAACACTCTTTGAACACTCCGATGAATTTCCTAAACTCTCCAAACACATCCTATGTAATAAGTTTCCTATTTGTAACAATGTATTTTATTCTTCAAATGCAAATTATGCACACTAGATATGTTTTGGAACATTTATAATATGAAATATATAACTTTTTAATTTTATAAGTGATATATTATATATTTTTTATTACTACTGAATAAATTATTTACATATTTGACATAATGAATATATAAAAATATAAATTTTTAAAGTGTTTTAAATGTGTCGTGTTCTATATTTTTTTACATTGACGTATCCGTGTTGTGTCACATGTCCGTGTCCATATTACTTAGACTGGACCAGTAGGAAAATCCCAATTCATTAAGCCTTATGATTTAATCAAATAGAAAACCTCAAGGGCGCCATATTTTAGGAACCCAAACTATGTGATTGGATTTAAAAGGGTCACAAACAATTCAAAACTTTTAGAGAAGGGATGGTAACACTTTTGTGAGAATATCAAAATCAAATAAACATTACTATACAAGGAAAATGAAGATCGGCTAAATAAGTAGTTATCTCTAAAAAATAGATAATGATTAAAGGTTTCGGAGTGTTCAAAAACGTTTTTAAAACGTTTCCCATAAAAAATGAAATTAAAACGTTTTTAAAATGTTTCAATTGAAATATTAGATTTTCATTATTCCAATAGCATTTCATTTCAATCACTTAGGAAAATGACATCAAATTAATCTCGTACAAGTCAAAACAAGTCCAACAGCGAGAATAGATCATATCTTGACAGTTAGACAACATTAATATCAAGATAATAAAAAAATTACAATATCCTTAAGATGTACACGTGGACAACGAATTTCATTTTTTCCTAACTTGGAAAGACTCGAGTTGACAACTGATGCAACTACTTTAATATTTTAGTAGTTAGCATAATAAGCACTTTGCACATAATACATACAAAACTATCTAAGTTGCTATTTTCGTAACCCTTATTTAGGTGGAACCTTTGTGCAAATTTAGAATCATACATGCTGGTGCATGATATCATTGATTTGTTTGACATTAATTTGATGATTCTTGATTCAAATTGAATTTACTTCCAAATCATAAACTTGTATCCTTTATATAAAGAGATGGATAGTATGATTATTCACTTGAGTTCGTATAAACAATTATATCTTCTCGATTTTTGTTTTTAGACATTTCATACATTTTCAATATTTTATATTGTTTTCCTCATGTTGATGAAACATTTCCAAAATGTTTCTATTATCAAGCAAGCCAAAACTACATGTCAAAACGAAGTTTTGATCCTTATTTGATAGAGAGTTCTCAAAAAGGTTTTATAGTAACAAAATAAAGGGCAATAAGAAATGAAAAGGGTTGTATTTGAGCACAACCGGATCGGGGTTTGGGGCTGAATGAGGGATTGTTTAGAGGTAGTAAACAGTAGTGTGAGAATAGCAATCTCACAATTTTTTGAAGAGAAATAGAAGATAATGAGGAGAAGAGAGAAAGGACTTCACCCTCGCAAGAGTCGAGCAAAATTACATAAAGACAACCTAAAATTTTAAAATAGGACTTTAATTGGATAGAAATATGATACTGAACTATGAATCTCCAACTATTACAACTAATAACTTAATTAGGGAAATTGATTAATTAGAATGTTAAAGAAGATGACATAAGATCTAGAAATGTCACTAGAGTCCTTGGAAAATTGATTGTGTCATGTTATAAATTACCAAAATGTATAAACCCTAACTTATCAAACCTAACAAAACATATATAATATCATCCCAACCGCCAACAACCATATAGAAAGGTCATAAGACGTGTTAAACCAAAAACTACTCAAAGTACCACATAATGCCCACATAAAATCCCTATTTTGCACATTATTTTCCGCATGCTCTGAATCAAATTTCGATCACTGGTTCTCAATATTTTAACAAATTAATCGATATGGAAACTGCAAAATTAGTTGTGTGATCCATATTGCTTTAGCCAAATAATTAAAATCAATAGGGCCATTATGCACCGCTAAATCTGGAAATGTTGATTGGAGGCTTTACATCTCCATCTAGAATTTGTCTTGTAGAACTTTGTTAAAAAATGATACTTTCCTCTTTTCTTTTTCAAAGTGGTTTTCTCTCGACCATGGTGAAGAAATAGGGAGTGCTCCAAGTTGAGAAAAGCAAATAAAATTGTTAAATCACCAAAAATAAATCCAATTAAAGATAAACTCGGCCAATCAAAATCAAGAAAGCCAAGTCGGTAGCATTAAAAATCGAAGCCAACCAAGGTCATAACTTGCACCAATTGTGCAGGGAAAAAAAACTGAGAGCGATGAAGTGGTAAGAGAGGCTGGTGCGGACATTAAATGCTATGCATTAGTAGTTCATGTTAAGTCAACCAATTATCCGAAATGCTTAAGATGTTAGGAAATAAGCCCAATAATATATATCAAGCTATTTAACACTCCCTCTCACGTGTGACCTTGTCTTACATGTGAAGAGATAAAGAAACTGAACAGGTGCACCAACACACATAATGCACAATAACAAATATAACAGGAAAACACATATTACGAGACTTAAACCTAGGACCTCCTGGAACCAGAACTCTGATGCCGTGTTAAGAAATGGGTCCAACGATGTATATCAAGTTATCCAACCGTTCAGGGTTATTTGCATCCTTAGTCTTAGTCTCTATGTTAATAAAAATACTAATGTTTAGAGTTGCCCCGAATTTTGTAAATCTCTCACCTTGTAGTCATCAATCAACTCTGCTTCTTCTTTTTCCTTTCTCTTCTATTCTATTTTTCTCATTTGTATATCATGTCCTAAATTTCAACTCAAAATTATATAGATGACCAAAATGCCCTTACCTGACAAAAAATACATACCATATCATAAAGACAAAAAAATACAACTCCCTAACAAACTTGTTTCTCATTAAGAGGATAACCAGTAACATTTTGTTAAAGCAAATTGGCAAGAAAAGGATCTGTATTAACACAAACAAAGAAGTACAGAATTATGCCTTGCTGGATAGAGTTAAGAAATCTTAATGGCGTTTCAAAACAGTGCAAGGAAATAGCCAATATTCAGGATTATCAATCTTAGGCTATTATATTTTATCCATACAAAGATAGAGAGACCAAAAAGCATGCAAGAAGTTCAATTCATTTTTTCCCGCTTTTGATACTTATCAAAGAACAAAGAATGCTCTTTTAACTGTGAATGCGTGAAACATCCTGAACACAATAGGTAATGTTTAAAGTTATGATTGTTTTCTCTGGCCCAGCATCTCATAAACTCTTTTGGATGGTTCCAAAGATCCGTGGTTAGTCTTATAATATCAACATTGACAAATCTATCCATCCAGAAGTAATTTTTTATACCAAAATGACACTTGCTTTGTTCCCTCCTTTATGACGAATCAGACAAGTTGCATGTGCGTGTAACATGTATATTGACCTACAAGAGTCAGTTCCTAAATACCAAGTTGCCACAAAATTAAAGAATATAAAGTATATTAAATTCAACAGTCTAAATGTTCTTCAAAAAACTTGATGTTTTTGAAGAACACTTTATCAAAAACTCATCAAACATTAAAAGGATTTTTAAAATAATCTTACAAGTCACCAAAAATTTAAAATGTTCTTCAAAAACACGTCAGATTTTTAAACGATTTTTAAATATTCTTACAAGTTACCAAAACCTTCAAATGTTCTTCAAACTTGTCTGACTTTACAACAATTTTCCAAAAAAGCAATACCCAACAACAGCACTGCATCCCATTCTGGACCTTAGCCCAACTATCTTCATCTATCCGAGTATCTGCAACCAACAATTGGGCTCAACTTCTGTCCTGGACAAGCCCATCACTATACCATTTTGTCAGGACAAGTGGACCCAACTTTTATGGGGCCCAAATGATTCTCTCACTCATTTTTTGGACAAGGCCCAGAACTTTCCCATTTTGTCAAAACAAGTAGACTCAACAAGTGGGCCAATATGATTCTCTACTCATGTCCTGGACCTTTCTTCAAAACAAGCGGACTCACTATTCCCAATTGGCCTTTCTTCAATCGCCACCCTCTCAAGTGGCTTGATCCGTGCGAAGCTGAAAAACATATGAAGCCACAGACAGCTAATTCTAGTTTGAAGAAGAAGACCTCTAAGAAGTAGATCATTTCACTGATCATAATCAGCTTAGTGCTAGGTTTTTGGTGAATTTGAATGAATTAGGTATCTGTTTCTTTGCTTTTTCACTCAACGTTACCTAAACCAATTTTTTTACTCTTAACTTGTGGAGAGAGAGAGAGAGAGATAGAGAGAGAGAGTACTTAAACAGTACATAAATAGGCAACAATATACAAGAAACAAATATAAAACATTCCATGAACTCAGAAGAAGAGGTAAAACAAGATAACAGAAGCAAAATAAAGTATGAACGGAATAAAACAATCTGTTTGGTAAAGATTTAGTTACTTCTGCAATCTTTTCATTCAGCTCATCCTTTTCATTGCATTCTGGGTCCAAGTCCTCCTCTTTCAGTGCCAGCATGATCAACTCAAATAGAGGGGCTGGGTCACTTAGTTGTATTGCATTGAAGTGAGCAAACCGACGGAGAACTTGCTGATACATGAGCTCTTTGCTGTTATGGCATAAAAGCAAAAGAAAAGAAAGAACCAATTACTGATGTAACTACTTATAGGACTAAAGAAATATAGAAGTGCAACATCTAGTAATCAGTGCTCCCAAGACCAATTTGAACCAGACAAACAAGGAAGCCGAACTAAAATAGTTTACTTTTCAGAATCTGCAATTTAGTGGGTCAATCCTAAAAAGAACTACACGAAAATAAAATTTATGTAACCATTGATTTCAAGAAACATATATGGATAAAAAAAAAAGGAACTTTAAGCCTGCCGAATTTTAAGAAGCATAGAACACCAGGGTTATTACCTCAAATTCACGACATTGGCAAGATATAAGTGAGTGTTATGCTGAAGCAGAGCAAACACAGCGTCTGCCATCCCAATATATGTGCAGTGTCTTACAATATCCTGCAGGGCTACAGAAGCATACATCAGCAGAAAGAATTAGCAAGGTTTGTCAAACTCTAAGAACATATTTCATTGTCAATGGTGATGAATTTGGTAAATACTTAACCAGAATGACAATGGTTATCAATGTCACTAATAAGCCCCTGAATACTTGTGAGATCTGCAGTATCTTTTGGGTTCCTCCTTTGTCTGATAGAAGACCTGCAGTTGGAGTTATTTTATATAATTGTAAAACATAACTAAATATGCATCTACAACTTATTCAAGAATCTGGCCAGAAAAAGAATCTGAGCAAAATTGAATCCCCATCTAATAGAACTTTCTTGGTGTGTGTGTGTGTGGAATTAAAGGTTAAGCATTCAATACAGTAATTTTCACAAAATATACACTTCTGATACAAGGCTTTATAAATGCTTAATCTTATGCATCCATACACTACGGAGTCCGGATTTACTACAGCATGTTTGTAGAACTTTTCAGTAACCAGCCATTAACAAGCAAAAAGTCAACTGTACAACACACTCCAAAAAGCAATAAGAAAACTATAATTAGAAAAACATGAAAGTTGCAATCCCGTTACTAATACCACTAGAAAGAGATTCATAAAAAGTGCCTGTCTTCCAAGATTAATGAACAACAAAGAGCAACAAGACAAATACCAAAACATACAGTACACCGGTTTATGACTCCTCGAATGAACCAGCCTCTAAGGACAGTGTTAAAGAAGACAGAATTCCCAAAAGAAACCAGTACCACAGACAAACCTTAGACCACAAAAACGGAGCCTGAGAAGATCACTCATGTTCGCATGGAACAGAGGCAACATCTATTGAAGGAAAGCAAACGGTGAAATATAAATAGAAATCCACAGGTTAAGGCAAACCTGGAAGGAACTTGAAGAAAGCAGATGTTATAAGCAAAATGAATGTTTAACCGATGAAGAGAAGGAGAGATCAGGAGTTCATCGAGAATAACTTTTTAAGAGTTTGGAGACCACAAACGCATTCTCTACATATCCACCAAAATTCATGAGTATTCACCTTCAACCCTAAACACCAAGAGTATGAAGAACCAATTTAGGTGTCGAATAACTACACAGGTAATCCTGTGCTTTGCTATAGGCCCAAGCACCTTCTACATACCCAACAAAATTCAAACGTATTCACCTTCCTTCTGAAACCAAGAGTATGAAGAACCAATTAGGTGTAGAATAACTACCGAGGTATCTCTGTGCTCCGCCATTGGGAAGAAACGTAAATGGTACCTAGCGCAGAGATAAATCAATCCATAAAGGGACTCTCCCTTTCAGAGTATGCTCCTGCGGAATGTTCTAATAAATAAAACAAAATGACACATACCAATGCCCCAGTTTTAACAGGGACCCAGTACATCTCCTGCTATACAAGACGAAAGAAAGTTCTGGGTCACTTTATGTTTTATAACAGGGATGTACATCCATTTTTAACAGGGACCCAGTACATCTCCTGCTATACAATTGAAATGAAGTTGTGAATTATGTTTTATAAGTAAATTATGTTTTATGTTTTATAAGTGAATTATGTTTTATAAGTGCTCAGTGTTTACACCAGGATTTGAAAACAAAACAGGAAGCAGAGAAGCAAGGAGAGTGAAGAATGCATGCCAACCCACAATTTTATCACTTCTCATGTACGCCAAGTTTGTGGACCGTTAAGAGTAGTTTTCAGGATTATTTCTCTTGTTTACGTCCCGAGGATATTCTTGTATTTTATATCTTCTATTGCTTTCATATAAATATTTAAAGGTAAAAGAAAACAGATCAGTACCGAAAACCTATTTCTTAATTCTCTTTTTTCTTCTCCCTCCATCTTCTTCTCTTTAACCCTAAAATATAAACTCTACTTCTATCTTGGTATCAGAGCATCCGATCCTAATCAAAGGGGGTTAGAGATCATTCAGATCCCATCGGAGTGCTAACGTCACCAGTGTAGAACAACTCGCTGCTTGGATCTTGATCGATCGGAGGTGGTGAGCATTATAATGAATTTTATCTGATGTGTTTTTTTGAATTTTTTTTTAACTTTTCGTCTTTTTGGCAAAAAAAAAAATCTCAGGATTTCGGTTTCTATGGGTCAAATTGAAGCTTCAAATCCAATCCATAGGGACCGAAATTACTATTTGAGGTATCAATTTGCAATGATTTAATCATCTTTTGCAGTGTTGGTTGATTTCGGCCCTTCACATTTCGCGACCTAAGGTTTTTTGGTTCGGAAATGTGGATTTCACGTTTTTTATTCAAATTGAGGCTTCTGATCTCCCCCAGGTGAACCGAAAATACTATAGGAAGGAGTGTTTTGCATTGATTTGGCCTTCCTTTGTTGATTTACGCTTGTCGACATCTCTGCACTCACTTGGAACCGTTGTTTCTTGGTTCAATTGGTTATTGTTTGTTGGTTACTGGTTCGATTAGTTCTCTTTTGATGGTTAGATTGATTGAGCTCTTGTTCTTATTCTTGCTCATTCTTTGCCTTTGGTATGGTTGACGGGAAAAAAACCCTCCTTATTTAGGAATGACGATATGCCTAAATCTATTACATCTACGAAGTTGAATGGATTGAATTACTTAACTTAGGCACATGCAATAATAAAGACATGTGTGAAAAGTGAAAATTAAAGTATGATGGATAATCCTTTGCCTAAGACAGATCCCAAATATGAAGATTGGATATGTGAGGATTCCCTTGTAATGGGATAGTTGTGTCTTTTCTAATTCTAAATGACAAAAGAACAGGGTAGCAATAGGAGCCCTAAAGAGGAAGGAGTACGGTATTTAGCTACTTTTCATCTTCTTCCGATTCGGCTTTAGATTTAAAATTGCTCCCTCAACGGACCTTTATTTTGAGACGAGCCTTGGCTTGGACACCAAACTACAATTATTCGCAAAGACGCTGGGCACATGAAGTAGCAAATTGATTTCTTATTTATTAATATCAGGATATACAAAATTCAGGAGCAATCTTTCGCTGTAGATAACAACTCTCAACCCTCACATCTAAAAGGGAAGTAGACATGATAATGCTAGTGTACTTGTAAATTGCAAATGAACACAACAAACAAACTTATAACTTGAAGAACGATCAGGAAAACAACAAAAATGATGATTTATAAGTGCATAGAAAAACTATACCAAAAGACAGTAACAACAATATTTGAAATACTTCCAAGGTAAGACAAACTGACCACCACATATACTTGGCACCAGTGTTGTTAAATTGGGATACGTATTGTGTATCGTAATTCCACTTTTATATATCGCGTATCGTATCGTATCGCGTATCATAAGATACGTTAACTGTATTATATATAAATTGATAAAATAATTATCCTAATTTAAAATTTTAAAAATAAGTTTTTCTAATACAAATCTATTACATATACCCAAAATAAAATTCAAACTTCAAAAAACCAAATTTCAATATCCATATAAGATGCGCTAAAAAAATATTAAGTTATTACAATTTCATAGACCCAAACAGAGAATAGTGAGAGCACTCGAGAGAATACTGAAGAGAAAGGAGCTTCGAACCAAACGCGAAAGCGGTGAAATAGACTTCATCCTCTTTGTCTTCATTTCGATGCTTCTTCTTCCATTCTTCCTCTTCGCGTCGACATCATCTAGGGTTATGGCTTCTTCGAAATAGAGTGTTCGTCTAGGGTTTCTTCTCCAAATCTTTCGTCGACGTTGTCACTTCAAAACAAAACCCTAGGCGATACAGAGAACAAGATGAAACAGGAAGTCAAAGAATCGAAGGAGCCCAAAATCATTAAAAGGTTCAAATTTTTTTCCAAAACCAGAAATCGCGCGATACTTTCCGTATCCCAATTTTGCGATACGCCAGGCGATACGAACCTGCAACCTACGATTTATACTCGATTGCGATATGGATTGCAATACGTATAGTTTTCTACAAGATACGATACGTATCGCGTATCTTACGATTTCGACAACACTGCTTGGCACCACTCCACCACCCACCATCTCCCAACTTTTATCCTCCATTCAACCAAACCTTTTGTCCCTCATCCAATCAGAGATATTTCCAGGCAAGAGATGGCTGAATTATGAAGGGGTAGAGAGCTTTGAGAAC
>JAOTRH010066858.1:0-18179 GCA_034768845.1 Heliamphora exappendiculata | reverse complement strand
GTATAGAATCGATCATCCCGTTGATCCTGCTCAATACACTCCAAGTGTACTAACACATCGAGCTCGAACATTGAATTCAAAACCAAAATTTAATCCGTTCGACATAGCCAAGACAAGCTACTATAACGATGTACTACAATTGTACCAATGGAATGTCCGGATTCATGACGATTGTGAGACTACCTGTATAATCTATCAGAACCTTTGACCTGATCTTCCGTGCAGCACGCACCGAGTCAAATACTGGATAGAATATACAAACTATGCATTCATATATCACAAATATAAATATGAAACTACAAATGTAAAATCACCTCAAATGTTTCTCATTAATATGCCAGGGATCCAAAATAAATTACATAAAAAGTATGACTTTTCAGTAAACATTTCGAACAATCTCCCACTTATACTCAAAGCCATGCAGGAACACACCTAACACCTAACCCTTCTACGTGGTCATCAAAGACTTTATGAGACAACTCCTTAGTAAAAGGATCTGCTAGGTTATCCGCAGATGCTATCTTAGAAACTACCACGTCTCCACGCTGCATGATCTCTTAGATGAGATGATACTTCTTCTCAATGTGCTTTCCCCTTTTGTGGACTCTTGGTTCCTTTGAGTTTCCAATCGCTCCACTATTATCACAATAGAGTACAATTGGCGATTGTACCGAGGGTACCACATCCAAGTCCTTTAGGAAGTTCCTGAGCCAAACCGCTTCCTTAGCTGCATCCAAAGCTGTAACATATTCAGCCTCTATAGTAGAGTCAGCAATACAATACTACTTCACGCTCCTCCAACTGATGGCTTTACCTCCCAAGGTAAACACATAGCCCGAGGTGGACCTCCTAAAATCTCTATCTGCTTGGAAACCTGAGTGAGTATACCCAAGAGGTATAAGACTTTCAGCCTGGTACACCAACATATACTCCCTAGTCCTTTTAAGGTACTTGAGTATATTCTTGACCGCAGTCCAATGCTCTTCCCCTAGATTAGACTAATATCTGATTACCATGCCTACGGCATAACATATATCGGGTTTAGTGCAGAGCATGGCATACATGAGACTTCCTACTACTGAAGCATAAGGAATACCTCTCATCCTCTCTATCTCCTAGGGTGTCCTAAGATACTGATCCCTAGATAGAGTAATCCCATGTCTGAAAGGAATAAATCACTTATTAGAATTTTTCATGCCAAATCGAGCAATAATCAAGTCAATATAACGGGCTTAGGATAAACCCAACATCCTACGTGATCGATCTCATATGAGCTAGATCCCAAGAATTTGACCCGCTTCTCCCAAGTCCTTCATGTCAAATTGACTCGATAACCACACTTTCACCGAAGATAGCAACCCCACATTGTTTTCGATTAGGAGAATGTCATCAACATAAATGATTAGAAATGCCACTTTATACCCATCGCGCTTCCAGTACACGCAGTACTCGATAGGACACTAATCAAAGCCAAAGTATTTAATCGCCTGGTCAAATCGAGTATTCCAAGACCTTGATGCTTGCTTAAGCCCATAAATGGATTTCTTAAGCTTGCACATCATGTGCTCCTGGCCCTTTGCTATGAACTCGCCTGGTTGCATCATATAGATGCTCTCATCGAGACTTCAGTTAAGAAATGCTATCTTGACGTCCATTTGCCAAATCTCGTAATCGAGATGAGCAGCAATGGATAAGATAATCCGAATGGACTTAAGCATAGCCACCGGTGAATAGGTTTCCTCATAATCGAACCATTCTTTCTGAGTAAACCCCTTCGCAACAAGCCTAGCTTTGAAGGGGTTTCTACCTCCCCGTCCACTCCTCTCTTTTTCTTGAAGATCCATTTGCATCCGATGAATTTTATCCCATCTAATGGATCTATAAGCTCCCAGACCTGATTAGAGTACATGGACTCTACCTCAGATTCCATAGTCTTTTGCCATAATTTTACATCCTTGTCTTGTAGTACTTCATTAGAGTTTCTGTGTTCAGTATCATGTTCTTCCGGGATCTTGTCGTAAGACTCCCCTAAGAACATGAATCTCTTGGGTTAGCGAACAACTCTCCCACTACGATGAAGCTCCTGCTGTGTACTCACGATAGGTGGTATCTCATTCCGTTCATTAGGTATGTTTTTCGGTTGTACCAAATTTTCATTCCTCACCTCTTCAAGAATAATTTGTGACCGGAGTTTTTGATTTATTACAAAATCTTGTTCCAAGAATCTTACATTTGTGGTAACAAATACCTTCTGACTCTTAGGATCATAAAATAAACCACCTTTAATTCTTTTAAGGTATCCTACAAAGAAACAGACATCTATCCTTGGTTCCACCATACTTGCATCTTCCACCAACACGTGTGCTGGGTAACCCCATATCCGGAAGTGTTTAAGACTTGGCTTGTGCCCAATCCATAACTCCAGAGGAGTTTCGGAAACTGCCTTAGTAGGCACTGAATTCAGAATATATGCCATCGTTTCTAATGCATACCCCCAAAACGAATGTGGTAAATCTGAATAACACATCATGCATCTCACCATCTCCTTAAGGGACCTATTTCTCCTTTCTGCTACAACATTATGCTGAGGCATACCTGGTGCAAATAACTGAAATGTTATCCCATTTTTTGATAAGTAGTCCCTGAACTCCCCAGAGAGGTAATCACCTCCACGATTAGATCGTAGAGTTTTGAAACTTTTACCTATTTGCTTCTCCGCTTTCACCTCAAACACTTTGAATTTCTTAAAGGTTTCAGACTTGCAGTAAAGCAGGTAAACGTATCCATACCTAGAGTAATCGTCAATAAAAGTGACGAAGTACTCATACCCACCTCTTGCCAGGATGTTCATGGGACCACAGAAATTAGAGTGAACTAATCCCAACACTTCTTTGGCTCTAAGTCCCTTGGCCGTAAACGGCCTCTTGGTCAATTTACCTTCTAAATAGGATTTGCAGACTGGAAGTGCCTCCATTTCCAATTAACCCAAAGGTCCATTTTGAACCAACTTTTGTATTCTTTTTAGATTAACATGATCCAAATGAATATGCCAAAGTAGCATTTGGTTCAAGGAGAAAACTTTCCTTTTATGTGATAAAACATGTAAATTATTCAGCTCATTATTTTTATCAGTAGAAATAACATGGTGTAAAATATAATGAGCATTTTCCAATGTACCACGATAGATAAATTTTTTTCCAACCATAATACTGTATGAAAGTTTATTAAAAGAAATAGAATATCCATCATTTCCCAAACAGGAAATTGAAACTAAGTTTTACCTGATTTGGGGTATATATAAAATGTTCTTCAAAATTAAACTTTTATTTTTACTGAAATAAAGAACTACTTCTCCCACTGCAACAGCAGACACCTGGGAGTCGTTCCCCATCTGAAGGTAGACTTCGTCCTCTCTAAGCTGCCTGGTTACCTAGAACCCCTGCAAAGAATTACAGACATGATTAGTGGCTCCCATATCTACACACCAGGTTTTCGTAGATACAACCGCTAAATATGATACAACTACTAGAGAAAAAGCAGTACATGCAACTTACTTGTTCTTCCGGTCAGGACAGTCCCTCTTCCAGTGTCCCGGCTTCTGACAAAAAAAGTACTTTCCCTTAGGTGCCTTTACCTTTGCCTTGGTAAGTGATGGCTTAGCCTTGCCAACTTTCTTTGTATTTTTCTGTTGCTGCCCTTTCTTCTTCTTCTTTCCATCTCTTGGCTTAGAAGTAGAAGCCTTTTCAGTAACAAATGCATGGGTTGGCTTGCGCATAACATCTTTCGCTGCCTGTAGTTCTTTCAACAATTTTGCCAGAGAAAAATCCAGTTTGTTCATAGTGTAGTTTAGTCAGAATTGTTAAAACGAATTAGGCAATGACTGGAGCACG
Source organism: Heliamphora exappendiculata (assembly GCA_034768845.1). Classification (NCBI taxonomy): domain Eukaryota; kingdom Viridiplantae; phylum Streptophyta; class Magnoliopsida; order Ericales; family Sarraceniaceae; genus Heliamphora; species Heliamphora exappendiculata. The sequence goes on along the minus strand of JAOTRH010066858.1, from coordinate 14,289 downwards.
ATATAGATTTGGGATTTCGCATCGATTTCTGCTCCAAGGACCTCCAGCTCGTTAAGAAGATCGATCATCTTCAAAATGTGGTCCCTTATAGGTGTACCCTCTGCCATGATTGTGTTCATGAGAGCCCTCATGGTCACCTGCCTTGCTGCCCGACCCTGATCACCAAATATTTTTGTAAGGTTCAACATGGTCTCAGCTGCAGTTGCCATAGTCTGATGCTGGCTTTGTAGAACATCCGAGATAGATGCCAAGATATAACAGCTAGCCATCCGATCAGCCTTCTCCCACTTCTCATAAGCCTGGATCTCTTGTTCGGTGGATCCATTATGAGGAGTGGGAGGGCAGGGCTCATGCAACACAAACCTATAGTCGTCAGAAGTCAAAACAATATCGAGGTTCTGTTTCCATGTGATAAAGTTTGGTCCAGTAAGTTTATGTTCCTTGAGAATTACCACTAGTGGATTGAATGATCCCATTATTAAATCCTGAGAAACGAAAGAAAATTTTTTTTTCATTCTTTTATCAAATTAGAGTCTCTCAACTTTTTAATTTAAAAAAATTATTGGTAGCCCGAATCCTTCGTGATTAAACAGGCCACGAAGTGTGGACGTCTACTAATCAACACTCGTCTGGACAGACATGCTAGTCTATAAATTTACTGCTGGAACCAAATATCATAATAAAAAACTTTCAGCCTAGAGTCACATCAATTGATAGGCCACGTAGTGTGGACGTCTAACAATCAACGAACAAAAAACTACAAGGTTTTCAATCCTTGATATAGGACATTCCAAGTAAATTAAATAGCTAATAAATTTTGGTCCCCACAAATAAAAACAGTGACTCCTTATAGAGGATATTTTTATTCACGGGTTAAGTGTATAATCATTACTCTTAATTTAAAAAACACCATGTCAAAGCCCCGGCCCGGTATGAACGAACCCTGCTACGCACTATTCTAAAATCTACTTCTTTTGAAGATTCGTGCCGGAGATACCAAGACTATAGCCCTTCCGTTTGGAGACCGAAAGTCGAAGCCGGCGCGCAAGCTATAATCACATCTCCTACGAACGTGTAACGGAAATCGTAGAGTTTATCTGTGACTGAAATCTTCTCCCACTTAATATTTTAAAAATCGAGGGTTTTTTCTTTTTTTTCATTTTAAATGATTAAACGTATTTTAATTTCTGATTAAAATAAATCTGATTTTAATCAATTAAAATATTTCTTGTTTAACTATAATAAAAAAACAAAAAACTTTCTTATTTAATTTTACGAAAGAAATTAATTACCCAGGTTTTCAAAAAAATGCCTTAATTAATTTTCATACAAAAATTAAATAAATAATTATTAATTTATTTTCCCATTTTAGAAAATTGCTAGGATTATTTATTTTATAAAATCGTTTTTCCTAATATACTTTCAATAATAAAAATTATGCAGAAAAGGAAAAACAAATAAAATAAAAAACCATCCACGCAATTAAATAAAACCAATAAATAAATAATTAAATAACAACAAAATAAATATAATTAGTCGTTACGATCCGGTCCGTCCGTTGAATCTTTTAATCCGACAGTCTCGAATTAAAGATTAAATGCCGAGAGTTTTGAAACCCTAAACGAGCCGTCAAAGACCCAAATCTTATCCTCAGCCTCCGGGCCACCGTCACAGTCCTGGACCACCGCTGGAACGCCAAAAAAATTGAAAATAAACCAGCCAAATAGCCCCTTGAATGGGCCAAAATTTTGCTATTTTTGGCAGCCTTGCACCGCCATTTTCCATCCGCTGTTTGACTGCCTTGCCGTCACTGTCGAACCTCCAAAAAATTATGATAGGTAGAGCACATCAAGGTCTTGATGTCCGAAAAATATTGCGTCAAAATACGATGTCGAAGTAGCCCAAAAAAATCTTCAAAGGGCCGAAACTCTGTAGTGTCGTCACTGTGCGCACCGAACTTTGAAGCAATTTTTGACCTCTTTGCCGCCATCGTCGAACCGCAACCGAACCACCATCGGATAGCCAACGGACAAACTTTATTTCAGCGAAACAATCATGTCAAAAAGATTGCCGAAAGTCCCAAAAATGAGCCTCAAAGTCTGCGCCCTGCTGCTGCCTCATACTGCTACCACCGCCTCCTTAATCCCTTTTCGTCTCGTTTTTTATCTCTATTTTTCGTGACACGATTACATCAAAGATCCAAAAAAATAGAATAAAATAATATATTACATCGCCAAAATCCTATACCCCACGTAGGAGGTGTACAATCAATGTAATCTCGAAACAAAAACCATCAAAATATATAATAATGATAACGATACAAGTAAAATATTCATTCATTCAATCATATAATCGAATCGTAGCGACTTATAGTTGCAAAATCGAGGTTAGTACAATAATTTTTTTATGAAAAATGCAACCGTGGCTCTGATACCATTGTTGGAGAGGGAGCCGCGCAGTGGAAAAAAATTAAATTTTGAATCGACGTCATGACCGTAAAAAAAATGACGTATACGATTTTCATGAAAAACGAAAACTATAATGATTTTAATAGTTTAATACTACTATGAAACTTGCCGATAAGTTTTTAGAAATTCTAAATACGTTGAAGACGACCTTGCAACCTTCTCATGTATGACCCGGACGCACTACAACGATCACGATGTGTGGACACCGATTCCGATCGAAGTATTCTTCCTACCTTGGTTTCTTCTCACACAATGATCTCCAAAGAGGCAAAATTAAGTACCAAAGAGGAGAGGAGGCCGGCGGCAATATAGGAGAATTTGGGTTAGGTTTTTTCTTCATTAGCCTCCTCTTGATATATATGAATATATCAAAAAATTATATTAAGTATATCATCTCCTTCCTAAAAGGATATAAAGAGATATACTTAACATATTTAATTAAACCCACCATCTCTTAGGGCCGGCCACTTAGGGAGTAATCCCTAAGTGTTCCAAATACCAAAACCTCCCCTCATTTATTTAATTTAATTCCTGAATGTCCCCGGTGGCAAAACCAGCATTCAAATTAAATTAAATACCAAAACCGTCAAGAAAAATATCCGTGCGTATAATGGGCTACGTGAGGGATCACGAGAAAGTATAGGATTTGGGCTAACCGTACGAAAAAATTGAATATCCCTAACTCTGTCCCCGAGCTAGATCCTTTCCCGTACAAACCAGAACTTACTCCACTAAAGGTCTTGACTGAACTCCCGGTCCTATCTCAAATTATGTCTTGAGTCTGCAATTATCAAATGCACTGAATTCTCCCCACGTTTAAGATATGGATTCTTGATAAATAAATTAGGCTACTGACAACCCGATTTAATTATTCTCTTCTCCTCGCAACCGCACCGCTTAATCTTTTGATATGCCAGATCCGACGATCCATTATACAAGTTTAGCATAATCAAGCCTATAAGCAAAGCACACGAGGGGCAACTCCTCAACCTAAATCGGACGTGGTTTTCATCAGCTGATTATCAATCATCGGACAAATAATGCCAGTACCCAACTCATCGGTATTGTTGATCTCATGGAGGAAATCTCAACCACTGACGACTCAAAGTACCGTACATTATCTGAACACAATTAACCAATCACTTCGGGATTAAGACTTTATGCAATACATGATAATACGGGATGTGGATCAATTTATATAGTCAGTATAGAATCGATCATCCTGTTGATCCCATTCAATACACTCTAAGTGTACAAACACATCGAGCTCGAACATCGAATTCAAAACCAGAATTTGATCCGTTCGACCTAGTTGAGACTAGCTACTATAACGATGTACTACAATCGTACCAATAGAATGTCCGAGTTCATTACGATTGTGAGCTTACCTATATAATCTATCAGAACTTTTGACCTGATCTTTCGTGCAGCAAACACCGAGCCAAATACTGGAAAGAATATACAGACTATGCATTCATATATCACAAATATAAATATGAAAACATAAATGCAAAATCATCTCAAATGTTTCTCATCAATATGCTAGGGATCCGGAATAAAATACATAAAAAGCATGACTTTTCAGTAGACGTTCTCAGCAATTCCACCCTCAAACCGATGGTCAGTCCGAGTGTACAATTCAGATTTTAGAAGATATGTTGCGAGCTTATGTGTTGGACTTTGGTGGTTCGTGGGAAGATCACGTACGGCTAGTTGAGTTTGCATACAACAACAGTTACCAAGCAAGTATCGAAATGACTCCGTACGAAGCCTTAAATGGAAGACCATGTAGATCTCTGTTGTGTTAGACCAAAGTTGGAGAAGCCTCATTGCTAGGTCCCGAATTACTGAGGGAAACAACCGAGAAGATTGCCACAATTCGAAGGCATTTTATCACGGCTCAGAGTCGCAAGAAAAGTTATGCCGATGGACGAAGATGACCATTATTGTTTGAAGTAGGAGATTTTGTATTTCTAAAAGTGTCACTGAAGAAAGGCTTGGTAAGGTTTGGAAAAGGCAAAAAGTTATCACCACGGTTTATAGGACCTTTTAAAATACTTGAATGGATTGGGAAAGTAGCGTACCAACTGGCTTTGCCACCGCGGCTTTCGTCTGTACATGATGTCTTTTATGTGTCGATGTTACGAAAATATGAGCCCGACCCTTCACACATGATAGATTGGTCAGAATTGAGCCTACGAGACGATATGTCTTACGAAGAACTACTGGTGAAGATTCTAGATACCTGGCAATAAGATTTACGAGGCAAGACCTTATCGTATGTAAAGGTGTTATGGTGACATCATGGTGTGGAAGCAGCGACTTGGGAGAGAGAGTTAGATATCCAGTCCAAATACCTTGAGCTTTTTGAGTCTTAAGGAGGATCGAATTTCGGGGACAAAATTCCTAAGGGGGGAAGGTTGTAATAACCCGGTACGTGTTTATTTTTCTAATCGTTGCTTTCGGTTACTTGTTGTGGTGTGTAAAACTTTGAATATGTGTTTTAAATAAAATGACTATTAGCAATCGAATTAATGAGTTGAGGAATGAATGATTTTTAAGATGTAAAATAATGATTATTATTAACAACATAATTATGGGAAAATGTTGAGATGAGATAATAAGAGTGAGGTTGGAGATTTGGGTTTAGTTTAAGAAAACTTGCTGAGATTCAGGTTCAGGAATCACTGCTCGAGCGGTGGGGGTCCGCTCGAGCGGACTATCGGGATAAGTTGGAAGCTTCACGAGCCTTGGGAAAATATGAGATATATTTATATATATAAGTCTCTTATATTAAAGAGCCCACCCACGTGACTCTCTCTAACCACTCTTCCCCTTTTCTCTTCTTTCATCTCTTTTTCTCTTCTTAAGAGAGAAAGGGCCACCATATCTCCAAACCCTAACTCTTCATCCTAAAATCTTGAAGATTGAGGCTTGATCAAGGGTGAACAAGGTGAAGATCAAGCTTGGAAATGAGAAGATTGAAGATAAAGCTTTGGGAGAGCAAGAACACCCAACATGCAAACCCTAGGAGGGAGATTTGAAGAAATCACAAGCTTTTGAGCAAATCCAAGGTAGGATTTAGATTATCTCACATGTCTTGCGTAGAGTTGGGTTGATATTTTCCGTATATGAGTAAAAATTGAGCTTATTGCAAGCTTAATTAACATATTGGTAGGTTTGTGTGTGTATTAGGTTAGTTTCCATAAAAATGGAGGTTATTGAGAGGTGATTACCCATGAAATTGATGACTTGTTGCATTAAAATAGAGTTTTCAGACTTGAATCTAGTATTTTTGGGTTAGAAATAAGTGTTTGAAGCATATTTTGTGAAAGTGTTGTGTTTGGAGGTTTGGAACTCAAAACAGAGCAACATATGGGGTTTCTCGGGCAATAGCGCGCTCGAGTGGAGCCTTGCTCACTCGAGCGCTCACATGGCAGAAGGTTGGGTGCTCGAGCGCCAGACGTCCGCTCGAGATGACTAACTACGCAAGGCCAACTTTGTTTGATCAAATCTCTTTCATTCGGACTCTGAATTAGGTCGTTCTTGAACTCAAATCGAAGCCCCAGAAGTCTTTTTTCCAACAAGACTACTCTCACAAAAAAATTCATTTTGTAGAAAAGTTATGATCAAAATAGTGATGGTATTTCAAAATTTTAAAACTATTTTCACCCGTTTTTAGCCAAATGTTTTGGAAAAATATATTTTCATTTATATTGGCCCTTTTTACTAAATTCCTAGTCCCTTAAGCTAATGGCACACATATATACATATTTAGATCCAGTTGGGAGGCATGCATTGGGTCGTTTGGTTGGGTTTTCTTCCACAATAAAAATGAGTTTCAAATTAATATGTATATATATGCATGATGGGTGTTATCTTTTCAAAATGATGTGATCTTTTTGGTACTAGTCTTGTTTTTGTGGTATATGGTAACATAGATGAAACAATGTGAATGGTGAAAAATTATACAATGAAAGTTGTGATACATGCAATTTAGAAATTTAATGGACAATTTGGATTTGGAATCAAAATGGTGTATTGTGAAATTAAATGGGGAGAGGAACCATTTGTGGGTTGTTGGACTCTCGGGTTTTTAACGAATAATGAACCGTATGGATTGATGTGAATTAAGTGGGCCTAGCGGGTCTACGGTGAAAGACCAAAAACGTGCGCAAGAAGGGGACCATATGCGGACGTGTTAGCCCCCGAAATGTGGTGTTGTGTCGTGGTGAGTTATAGAGCTATCTATTACCTAATGGCTTCGCGTAGCATAATGAGAATTAATAGGGACATGTCACGCCCCAAACCCAGGGTCACGTGAAAATTCACCGTACACCAGTTTTAATAAAATAGAGTTTTATATCATCAAAACCATCTGTTGAAAACAAGGAAAAACCCAAAAAGATACATCTCTCATAAGGAAATCATGCAATACCAACATACAGTATATCGCCTTATTGCGTACAAAAACTTCCTTCAAGATCAAGTATACCCAAAAAGAAAACTATAAAAGTTTTTAGCCACCGCGGGCATCACCAAAGCTAATCCTCATCCATATCATCACTTGAAAATGGTTTTACAGAAAATTCCATCCGTGAGCCGAAACCTAATAGAAACAGACAATCAAGTTGTAAAATAAGAAATATGCGATCATATAGAGTGGGAGCTAAACTCAACCACAAAACTCAAAATGGCTTTTCCATAAACCCTAAGTTTTCCCCACCAGACAACACAAGTCTCCCAAAATCGTTTTATTTCATAAAACCCAAGTTTTCATCCTTCAAACCAGGTGTTGCAACAAATGCAAGTAATCAACCACAGTTAAGAAAAAATAGTAATCAAAACATTGTTCCCTTGCGAAATGTACCATCGCGAAAAAAGATGATTTAATCCTATGTACTGACTCTATCACAAGACGGAGGTAGCAACTATAGACTCCTGTCCAGTATTTAATCTCCAAGCATCATGGGACAGGTTAGATACACACAGGTTCTATACGGAGCACCACAACGTAAAGCTTAATTTATGAGCAATAACCCGAGGGAGCTAAGCACCCAACTACCTCAATTTACGGGGACAAACCCGAAAGACCTGAGTATCTACTCTGCGCACGTTTTTGGACTTACACCGATGGCAACTCATGCCAAATACACGTCATTTCAGTACATCTAGATAATCATTCTAAAAAACTAAACCATTTCACAAAACCTTTCAGATATATACATTATACATGTATATAGATCCATCCATCAACATGGAGATCAACAGAATCATTTCAAAAATGTTTTTCCCATTTTCAATAAAACGTTCAAAAACTGAGACTCAACCCCGAGGGTTAGTTCCAAACCTCCAAAACATAAAAATGTTGAGATTTTTCATCGAAAACTACCATTTTCAAGAAAACCCTTTGAAAACCATCCAACCACATGTCATATAAGCAGATAAATCAAGAAAAGCGACAAACATGCTTTTTTCTGTGTAAAACGAGGTTTAAGCATAAATATGACAGTTAGTGTATTTTATACTCGGTGAAAATACATATAATTGCACGAAACACCATTATATAGTAGGATAGTCTAGAATCTTACCTCGGAGAGCTAAAAGCTCGACGTCTCAAAACTGAACTCTGTCAGAACGAGAACCTGCTCGGATGGATATGAAGCCATCGACCCGAATAACGTGGATCTGTTGTTCAACCACCAAAAACCAAGCCCCGGGCCTTCTAAAAGCTAGAGAGAATGTAGAGAAAAGGCGTAGAGGAAGAGATAGGCTGGAAAAAATATTTTTTGGATAAAAAATCGAGGCAGACAGACTTTATAGAAAATCACGCCAGGGTACCACCGCTCGAGCGCCCAAGCACCGCTCGAGCAGACCCCATGCCGACATAAGCTCTGGCACCCCACCACTCAAGCGGACAACCACCGCTCGAGCGGTCATCGCTAGGTTGGAAACCTAAGAAAGAAATTAAGCCAAAACCCCCGCATGCATTACACGTTTTCCTAAACATGCTATTCTAAGCAAGATAAAAAGCATTAACAGAACGTCTAGGCATGCTTATAACGAAAAGATTATGTCATGTATATATATTCCACAAAATAACAAGGTACCTTGTCTCACAACTGTCACCCCCTAAACGAATTTTGCCTTCGAAATTCACTACAAGGTCATGAGGTAAACAGGCTGGGTATCTAGCACGCATCCCAGACTCAAGCTCCCAAGTCGCTTCCTTAACCCCGTGGTGAAGTCACTGAACTTTGACATACGCAATCGTTCTCCCCCGTAACACTAGCTCCTTTGTATCCAGAATCCTCGCCGAGCATTCCTCATACATGACATCCTCGTCAACCTGCAGCTCGGCCCAACCTAGAACATGAGAAGGATCCGGTTCATACCTCTGAAGCATTGAAACGTGAAACACGTTATGCACATATGCTAATTAAGGTGGCAAAGCCAGACGGTACGCTACCACCCCAATCCTCTCCAAGATCTCAAACGGTCCAGTAAAATGTGGCGATAGCTTCCTGCTACGACTGAATCTCATCAACCCTCTACGTGGCGAGACCTTAAAAAAACATGATCTCCCACTGGAAACTCTAACGGTCTCGTCGTCTGATCATCATAACTCTTCTAGTGGCTCTGAGATGTCACCAGACGTTATCGAATCACTGCAATCTTCTCTGTCGTCTCCCGTACTAGGTCGGGTCCCAAAATAGTGGTCTCTCCCACATCTGTCCAACAGATCGGTGATCTACATGACCTACCATACAGAGCCTCGTACGGTGCCATCCCAATACTGGACTAATTAGCTGTTGTTGTATGCAAACTCTGCCCATGATAGATGATCCACCCTAGAACCTCGAAAATCTAGCACACCGGCTGTCAACATGTCCTCCAAAATCTGGATGGTCCTCTCGGACTGACCGTCGATCTGGGGATGATAGGCTGTACTAAAATTCAAGCTCGTCCCCAAAGATACCTGAAGACTCTTCCAAAAGCGCGATGTAAAGCGCGGGTCTCGATCAGAAACAATAGTCACAGGTACTCCATGTAGTTGGACTATATCCCATATGTACAATCTGCTCAGTCTGTCCATTGTATCTTTCACTCGAATAGGGAGGAAGTGCGCAGACTTCGTCAACCTATCAACCACCACCCAAATAGCATCGTGTCCCACCGGCGATCGGGAAAGTCCTGAGACAAAATCTATCATGACATTTTCCCACTTCCACTCAAATATAGGCAATGGTTGTAACATTCCTGTCGGTCGCTGGTGTTCCACCTTTACTTGCTGGCAAGTGAGGCACCGAGACACAAATCGAACCACGTCTTTCTTCATTCCCATCCACCAGAACTGACGACGCAAATCCTGATACATCTTCGTGCCTCCTGGATGCACTGCGAGACGTGGGTGATGAAACTCATGTAGCACCTCAGCATGGCACGACTCTGGCACAAATAATCATCCTGACAACCTCAAACTCTGATCTGAACTCATCACCCATCCTGCTGTATTTGTCCCACTTGCAATACGGTCCTGTATCATCTGGGCCTCTAGATCTGTCCTCTGAGCCTCTAACACGTGTGCATCCAATGTACGCTGTGAAGCTACCAAATACGAGGTTGCACCTCCCTCTGTCGCCTCGAGACATAAATCAAACTCCCCAACATCTGCCAACATATCCCATTCTCGTATAGCCACAAAAGTTAACGAACCATGAGATCTCCTACTGATCGCGTCAGCCACGACATTTGCCTTACCCGGATGGTACTGCAAATCAAAGTCGTAGCCCTCGAACAACTCTATCCATCTTCGTTAGCAAAGATTCAAGTCCTTATGCAAAAATAAGTATTTTAGGCTCCTGTGATCAGAGAAGACCTCGAAACATTCACCATAGAGATAGTGATGCCATGTCTTCAAGGCAAAGACCATGGTTGCTAACTCTAGATCATGTGTCAGGTAGTTCATCTCGTGTGTCTTCAACTGTCGGGATCCATAAGCCACAACCTTGCCCTCCTGCATCAGAACGCAGCCCAAACCTTCATGTGACGCGTCGAAGTACACTGTATAACCCAACCCTCTCTCAGGGATAATCAGAACTGGTGCACTGGTCAATCTCCTCTTCAGCTCCTGGAAAGCTGACTCATACGATTCGCTCCACACAAACGGGACTCCCTTCCACGTTAAACGCGTCATCGGAGTTTCAAGCATAGAAAAGTCCTGCACAAACTGTCGATAATAACCTGCGAAACCCAAAAAGCTGCGGATCTCAAAAATGTTCTTCGGTCGCTGCCAATCTGTCACTACATCGGTCTTTGTCGAGTCCACTGATACCCCATGCTCTGACACCATGTGTCCGAAGAATCTCACCTCTGTCATCCAGAACTCACAGTTCTCGAACTTCGCATACAAGCGACGTTCTCTCAGAAGCTGCAAAATAACATGCAGATGCTCCTTGTGCATCTCTCTCGTGGGCGAATAGACAAGAATGTCATCCACGAACACGACTACGAAGCTGTCCAAATAACGGTGGAAGATACGGTTCATCATACCCATAAACGTAGCTGGGGCGTTCGTTAGACCGAACGGCATCACCTAAAACTCATAGTGACCATAACGAGTTCGAAAGGGGGTCTTCGCTATGTCCTTATCCCTAATCCTCAACTGGTGATATCCTGATCTCAAGTCAATCTTCGAAAAGCAGCGGGACTCCTTCAACTGGTCAAACAAGTCGTCAATCCTCGGCATCGGATACTTTTTCTTCACAGTTACTTGGTTCAACTTCCTGTAGTCTATACACAACCTCAACGAACCATCTTTCTTCTTTGCAAAAAGCACTTGAGCTTCCCATGGCGACGTACTTGACCGTATAAATCCCTTGTCTAACAACTCCTGTAACTGTACCTTAAGTTCTCGTAACTCAACCGGTGCAAAGTGATATGATGGCATAGAAATAGGAGCTGCTCCTAGAACAAGATCAATGGAGAACTCCACATCTTAGCTTGGTGGTAACTCAAGTAGATTATCAATAAAGATGTCTGGATAGTCACACACCACGGGGGGTAACTCCCCTCGAACCCCAACCGGCTCATCCAATCTGAGAGCAGAAAAGAGAAAATCCAAGTTTCCTCTTACCTGAGCGACACTGGACATAGACACCAAGCCCTCATCCCGATCACCCACAAAGAAAAAACGATCACCCTCCGACGTACAAATCAACACTCTCTGTCGTTCACAATCAATGAAGGCACGATAGGTAGTCAGCTAGTCCATCCCTTGGATGACATCAAACGTGATCATGTCTAGAATAACAAAGTCGAACTCTAAACAACGACCGGCGACCTCCAACACGCAAGATCTACAGACAAGACTCAACGTCACACTCCCACTGACTGGGGTCTCTACGCTTAAGGTACTACCCAACAAGTCCATTTCTAGCCCCAAAGCCGATGCAAAGGCAGATGAGATAAAAGAATGTGATGCTCCTGTGTCGATAAGAACACTGGCCCATGATCTAAAGACTGGAAGAGTACCTCTGATCATGGCTGGAGAAGCAACAGCATTCGGCCCGACTGGTGTCTTGGAAGCACCGGGAATAGCTAGAACATAAGCCCTGGCCTGTGAAAGTCTGGTCTGCCCACCATAACTCTGACTCGTCGGCTGCCTCACCGACTGCGCTGAAGTACCTCCCTCCGTAAACCTCAACATCTTAGCCCTAGGCTGCTGTGGAGCATGTCGCCTCTATACAGATGAAGAAACTGACGCTCCTGTCGTGCCCTAAACATTTCCCTCTCTGGGATAGAATCTGCGAATATACCCAGATTGACCACACCCTCATAGATAGGTGGGTCCTTCGCCAGTGACTAGACATGCGCTGAACTCTGAGCTTGGCCCTTCCGCTGGCACTCAACTGCACGATGTCCCAGCTGTCTACAACGATAACAAATCATCCCTCTCTGCTCTGGCCTTCTTGTCGAGGCCACTGAAAGTGTAGGTGCAGACGACTGCGGCTGGTACGATTCGGCAGCATGAGAACTAGGTCCAGATGACCTCTAGCGCTTGTTCTTACACCCCAAAAACTGTGTATCCCCACTGCTCTGCTGGTTCTTACCCTCTCTGACCCTGTGGCTATCTGCCAAAGAGTTCTCTACCCGGATAGCAACTTCCACCAGCTTGATATACACCTCCACATCCAGAGCTACAGTTCTATCCTTGATACCTTGTCGAAGTTCACTCTCAAACCTCTGAGTACGCAACTCCGCAGTCGATACCATCTCCTATCCGAATCGCGACAGATTTGCGAACTTGGGCTCATACTGGACCACAGACAAATTCCCCTAAATAAGGGAGAGGAACTCCTCTAGGTAAGTATCCCTCAAAGATCTCAGGAAATACTTCTCCAAGAAGACCCTCGCGAAAGCAGTCCACGTATCATCCACAGTGGTCTTAGCAAACTTCCACCACTCTCTCGCATCTTCCCACAATTAGAAGACCGCCAACTTTACACGCAACGCATGATCCTCGATATCCTGAGTATCGAAGATCGACGTGGTCACTTCCAACCACTCAGTAGCCATCTTTGGGTCTGGCTCCCCAGAAAAGGTTGGAGTATCCAACCTCCGAAGCTCTCTCATGGCCACAGAAGCCTTTAGCTCAGGAACCCGCACACTAGCTCTGGTCGCTTCTGGCATAGCTCTGATAGTGGCCAACATCTCTTGAACGACATCAACGCCACCAACATTGGTACCACCTACTTGTTCCTGTTGGGCAGGAACGTTTCCTTCCTTCGGAACCTGAGCATAGGCATGTCCTTGGCCATGGCCTTGGCCACGACCTCGTCCTTGTGCTCCTCGCATAGACATAATTCTATAGGAAACAATATAAACAAATAAGCTTTCCTACAACATGTTACTACGTAACATAAACACATAATCATGCTATTACATAGCCGCATAAGATCATGTAAACACGTCTCACATACCGAGGAGTACTAACATGACAGACCCATCAATTTAAATAACCTATTTAGATTCCATGCTAGAAAACACGTCGGCCAAACGCGTTTCTAACTTGGCTTCCAAATCAGTTATTCCAAACACCCTAAGGCAAGACTCACCCATGCTGGGATTCAACCTTCATACCCACATATACACAGCTATCATGCTCAGAAAGTTATTAACATGTTATAAACACAACGTTTAAAAACTTGCAAGCAAGCATACACAATCAACCTCACCAGGTGATAAACCCTCTTCCCATGGCTCTAAGGTATTCGAATCCAGAGCTCTGATACCAAGTTGTTACGCCCCAAAATCGAGGTCACGTGAAAATTCAACGTACACCAGTTTTAATAAAATAGAGTTTTATATCGTCAAAACCATCTGTTGAAAACAAGGAAAAACCCAAAAAGATACATCTCTCATAAGGAAATCATAAAATTTCAACATACAGTATATCGCCTTATGGCTTACAAAAACTGACTTCAGGATCAGGTATACCCAAAAAGAAAGCTATAAAAGCCTTCAGCCACCGCGGGCATCACCAAAGCTACTCCTCATCCATATCATCACATGAAAATGGTTTTATAGAAAATTCCACCCGTGAGCCGAAGCCTAATAGAAACAGACAATCAAGCTGCAAAGTAGGAAATATGCGATCATATAAAGTGGGACCTAAACTCAACCACAAAACTCAAAATGGTTTTTCCATAAACCCCAAGTTTTCCCCACCAGACTACACAAGCCTCCCAAAACCGTTTTATTTCATAAAACCCAAGTTTTCATCCTTCAAACCAGGTGTTGCAACAAATGCAAGTAATCA
>JAOTRH010066837.1:0-18181 GCA_034768845.1 Heliamphora exappendiculata | reverse complement strand
TGTATGTAGGTCTGTATGTCTGTAAGTATTATTGATATGGTACAAGCTTTAGATGTCATTCCCTATCTCTACAACATAAGAATAGCATCATGATGCTAACAACAATACTATGTAAGTACCCTGAAAACTAGGCATTATGTGATATAGAATATATTAAGAGGGTTAAGTATGTGACCAAATACATTTAAAGAGTACAAGGTGATTCCAATTGTATTCGCAGAATTGCAGCCATAATACCATAATTCAGGAGAGAATCAAGCATCCATAAGATTTATTCAAGGACTTTCAAATGGAGAGTCCCCAACAGCTTATATGCACATGGACCAAGAATGGGCTTAGCCAATGTGGGACACTTTGGATCGTAACATACCACCACAATTTGGATCCCAACAAATGCGACAACCCACTCTATCTACACTAACCCAACTACCCTTTCCCCTTTGGAGGCTCCATTCACTGATCAATTTTCAACAGCATAGCCCATACAAAATACAAAAGTATTTTATTCCAGCCTGTAGGTATCTACAGCTGTGATGAATTCATGGCATGGTGCTAGCTTTGATAACAAATGATACTGACCTAGGGAATGACTCACCCTTGAATCTGACCTGCAAAGCATCTATACACATGATGAAGTAGGGGCTTTAATCTTAACCATTGTAAGACACTTAGGATCGTAACACAATAAGACCACTATGATAATAAAGACTAAAGCAGTTGCTTTCAAGACACAATGTAGAATCCAAAAGATAAATGAAAGATTGTCAACATGGCTTCTTCCATAATTAGGTTAAGATAACATAAGCAACACCAATGGTCACTCTGGTATTGTGCAACTGACAAGCTTCTGAAATCTCTATGTTACTCAATATCCAGGAAAAGAAATAATAACATATAAATTAGTCTCGAAATCTGGTTAAAAAGGCCATACAGCCATGAATCATCTCCTCAAGATAAGGAAATGACAAATAAAATTTTCCGCGGGGATTCTCACCAGAACCGAATGAATGGAAATCATTTCCCATATCTAATTCAAGTTGCATAACAGTCAGAAAAAACAAATCAATGTGCCCTCAGAAAAGCACTAGTATATTCCCCTAAAAATCTTTGAGGTGTCCAGAAAATATTTGACAGCAAAACTAAAACAGTACATTTTCTTTCAGTCAAGTTCTTTTCTATTTTTCTTGGACAGAAGCAAAGTATATTTTCACTAGAAATACAGAACTTATAAATAAAAAAAAGGACACCAACATGCATACACATACATTAAGAAAACAGAAAATTGATAAGAATCCCCTTAATATATTTCTTTCATGAGCGAAATCCATAGCCCATGTTTTTAATGATCGAGACTTATTGCTTCACTTTTAAACTGCCCCTCTTCTCTTGACAGTCAAGTCATGCTAACCCAGTTCACATGTGGTTCCGGACCAACATCACCAAATGCCTTGAAGATGGATCATTTAATGTAATCCCAACCACAGAATAATAAATGGTTACCTTGGCTCATTGACATTAGTTGTCAAGCAAACTAAAATAAACTCCATCTCAAAACTCGATGTGTTGTAAGTTCAATCTTTTAACAAGAGATAAAAATAGAAATATTGACAACATTGGTGCTTTCAATTCGGACCAAAAAAGAACTATTTTCTTATCTTGGCAGTGACAATAGTGAAATTTCACCAAGACAATGAACTTTCACTGCAGTGAATCGTCAGAATTTGGAATTTTTTGGAATCAAATTAGAAATTATGTTCTCAACTTTTACAAAAAGCACTCAAGTTTAGAATTTTTAGCAATAAATTGGAAATTTCACTAACTGACAACGGCGAACTTAAGTGAGATCTTGACAGTTTCCTATTCATCCCGAGTCTCGTTTGCTAGATCTCCATGATAGATGAAAATATGAGCATCTGGATCAAAAGTTTTGCATGTCATAGTTTTATAAGCGGAATTAGCTACAAAGGTTATTTTGGTAATAGAGCACCTTGTCATGCAAGTGTTGTCCAATTATAACAATGTATAGACTGTATGCACACCCTAAAAAGGCGCATATCATATGCACTTTCATAACCCATCCATAATTTATACACACAACAAAAATACTATGATGGTTTACATCCAAAACCACCTTAAACTACAGAACACCAAGGTCCCAAAAAAGTTCATATCAAGTAGCAATAAAATACCAAAATCTCGTAATTTAATGTGGATTCTAGACTCGCTTTGATTTGACCACAAATTATCACGTCATGCCACAAAAAACACAACCAAGGCCATAAACATGCATAACTAAGCATAAAAATTTCCTCATAACACAACTTATGTTCATGTCGTTCAAGTGCTTAATTAAGGAAAATGTTACTACCAGTGCTGTCAAAATTGTGCGTATCGTACGAAACGTATCATATCATAGGGAAATCTATATGTATCATATACTGTATCGCAATTGAATAGAAATCATAGGTTACGAAACCGTATCGCACGATGGTACTGCGAAATCGCGATATGGAGCGCATCACGCGATTTTTGGTTTTGCAAAAAACTAGCCTTTTAATGATGATTCGTGCTTCTTCGAGGCTGTTTATATTATACTTCAGCGCTCCTTCAACTTCCTTATTTCATCTTCTAATCTTCTCCTTTTCGCCTATCATTTTTTTCAAAGACATGACAACGACGAGAACTAGAGAAGAAACCCTAAATCTCGAAGACGAAGACGCAAAGAGAGAGAACCGAAGAAGCATCAAAGACGAAGACAAAGAAGACGATGTAGCGCAGAAGAAGAAGCATCGAACTGATCAAAGACGAAGAAGCTCTGTTTCGCGCCGGGCTCCAAAGCTCTGTTTCGTGACTTTTGTCTTCCCTTCAGTCTTTTCTCTCTATTCTATGTTTAGCTCTGCATAATACAGGTTTCTTGACTTCTTCATGCTCATTAGTCATTGCTTTAATTTTTCGTTAGATATTTGATTTTGGGCATCGAAATTATGCTTCTCAAAGGAAAAAGTAGTAGAAAAGTTATCGACATCACGTGGGATCATTGTGTACAAGTTAATGAACAAGTGGATGATGATAGCGTTGATAACACCATATTAAGATTGAGGTGTAATTATTGCGGTAATGAATATTCAGGTGGTGTGATTCGAATAAAATACCACCTAGCTCATACTCGTAAAAATGTTGCAACTTGTGCAAAATGTCTGGAAGAGGTTATTAAAGTCTTTTTCAAATTTGTTACAAGAGCTGAAGCAAAGAAATAGTATTGATGATAATTTTGTTGAGTGTTTTGAAGAGGAAGAAGGTTCTAAATGAAAAGGACCCCTGGATAGACTTGTGAGCAAAGAAAAGAGAAAACAAGTCACTTTCCCTCTATGGTAAAGGATAGAATAAAACCATGCCTTGATATATGTGGATTCATGTATGCCAATGCTTTGCCATTCCATTTAGTTAAAAGCCCATGGTTTCACACCATGATACAATCCGTTGGCGAATATGACAAAGGTTTAAAACCTCATTCACATCTTAAGGTTAGAGTCATTTTCTTGGAAAGAGAAGTTGATACTATGAATGTAACATTAGAGAAGTATAGAAGTGAGTGGAAGAAAACCGATTCTACGTCAATGTCGGTTGGGTGGCAAGATGGGAAGGGACGGTCTATCACTAATTTTCTTGTTAATAGTCCAAAGGGGACAGTTTTTTTTTTTTAAATCAGTGGACACCTCTTCAATTATTAAAGATGCTCGTAATTTATTTGAGTTACTTGATTCTTTTGTTGAAGAAATTGGTGAAGAAAATATAGTGCAAGTAGTGACGAATAGTGCGTCCACTTATGTTCTTGCCGGTGAGCTTCTAATGGAAAAAAGGAAAAAACTTTTTTGGTCTCCATGCGCGGTCCATTACATTAATTTGATGCTCAAAGATATTGGTGAGCTACCGGTGCATAACGACACAATAACTAAAGCAAGAATGATCACTGTTTTAATTTGTTGCCATTCATGGTTGCTTAATTTGACGAGAAAGTACACAAAAAAATCATGAATTAGCAAGGCCGGCTGTAACAAGATTTGCTACTTCTTATCTCACTTTGAGAAGCATGTTAACTCAAAAAATTGGACTTAAAGCCATGTTCACTTCTGAAGGGTGGACTAAGAGCTCAAATTCCAAAAAGAATAATGGCATCAAAACTCAAGAGATTGTTTTAGATGTAAAGTTTTGGCAAGCAATTAAGTATTGCTTGAAATGTGTATTTCCGCTAGTTAAAGTTCTAAGACTAATTAATGGTGATGCAAAGCTCACCATGGGTTATATTTATGAAACTATGAATAGGGCTATAGAACAAATTGAGAAAATTTTCAAATTTGTGAAGCAAATATATGATCCAATTTGGATGATTATTGATGATTGTTGGGCATTCAACTCCACCGACTTCTTCATGTGACAAGTTATTATCTTAATCCTGAGTAACATTCTTAATTCATCACTTAAATCACTTTTTGCTGCTTTTATTTTCACATCATTTAGACACTTGTTTTTTTTTTATTCATTGTAGATTTCATTACGATCGTACCTTTGATGATACGAATATGGAAGTAAAAATGGAATTGTATAGGACTATAGAGAAGACGCATCCGGATATTGAAACAATATTAAAACTTGATGCACAAATAGAAAAGTTTCACAAGGCCATTGGTATGTTTGGAATGGATATGGCAGTTATAATAAGAGACAAAAAATAATCCGGTATTTTTACTAATCTATGTTATGTTGTTCATTACTTTAACTCACTTTGTTTTTAATAATGTATTTATGTATATTGCACTAATTGACTCTCCTTTTTCTAGCACTATCGTGGGAGAGTTATGGAAGTAGTTTCAAATAGTTTCAACAATTAGCTATAAGAATTCTAAGCCTTACGTGTAGTGCTACAGGTTGTGAAAGAAATTGGAATACTTTCCAACATATTCATTCAAAGAAAATGAATCGTTTAAAACAACAAAAATTGAATGCATTAGTGCTTGTCAAGTACAATCTCAATTTGAAGTTGAGGCAAAAGAAACAAAAAGAGAATGGTGAGACCTATGATACTATTTGCCTCTCGGATATGGAATCCGATGATGAATGGATCACTGAAACATTAAGAGAAGACTCATGCCTACCTCCAGACAATTCATGGATGGGCATAATTGAATGTTTTGAAAATAATAAGGATGAAACTAGTAGGAAAAAGAAGAAAGGTATGTTCATTACTTTCGTTTAAATTGTTGAAAGAAATTTCTGTAAAATAGAATTAATATTTTTAAATATTTACTACTATTGTTTTTATAGGACCAAAAAATGTTCAAGATAATAGAAAAGGAAAAATAAAGGCAATTGAAGCGGAGATAGAAGTTAGTGAAGATGATTGCATGGATGATGATGGGATGCTAGTTGGGGATGACGAAGATAATAACCTTGTTGAGATTGACTTGATAGATGAAGAGGAAAATGATCTTGAGACACTTTTGTTTTTTAATTGTAATAACTTGATGTTTATCTTTTTGGCACATCTTATATGGATATAGTTGAAAAATTGGAATTTGAAATTTGGAATTTGGAATTTCATAAGTTTAAACTTTATTTTGAGCATATGTAATAGATTTGTATTAGAATAACTTATTTTTGAAATTTTATAATAGGATAATTAATTTATCAACTTATATATAATTACATTAACACATCTTACGATATGCGATGCAATATGATACGTGATACATAAAAATGAGATTACGATACGTGATCCGTGTCCCAATTTGACCACACTAGTTATTACAAGGGATTATGGCCAAATTTCCCAAGGAAAAAATTCTAGGGTTTCCAGCTTATTCTTTTAATCTACACCACATCAAAACAATAGACGCAACAGATAAAAGCCTATGATACATATATACACGCATAAATCTATAAAGTTACAAACATATACATACATATATATATATATATATATATTGGAATTGTTTGTTATACCAGAAGAAGATGTTGGAACCGCTGCATTGGGAAGAACTGCAGTAGACGAGGGTTGTGGACGGTTAGGGCTCTGGTTGGGGACCTGGACCGGGGAGGAGAAGTGATCGAAAGCGAGCTTCGCAGCTTTGTTCGTAGCTTCTTTGGCGGTTCGGCTCTGATCCGTGGTCGCGAAAGAGACGCCATTGACGGTGACGGTGGCTGTGAATCGAGGATTATGATCAAGCCCGACTTTGGTCGTCGAGTAGTCCGGTACGCCCCAATGTTTCTGTTGGCACAGCACTTGGAGCTTCGATTTGTACATCTCGTTCAGAAAAGAGAGAGAGATGGAGGGGGAAATGGAGGTTTTGTATCTGTAGAAAGAGAAAGTTTGAGTGTACTTGCACCGAAAAACACGAGAGAGAGAGAGAGAGAGAGAGAGAGAGTAACTGCGACGGTACCTGAAGGGCAACCGCCGGCGGGCGCTACCTCCGGGTCGGTATCTCACTCCTCACTCCAGAAGAATCTCATAACCAGTTTCATCATTCATGCCTTCTAGCTGAAACTGTGGCCCTTCCATTTTTTTTTGTCTTGACTTGATAAGTGCCCCTAAGAAAACGGCGTCGTTTAATGGTTGTAACCGGGCCTACACGAAACTGACTTATCTAAAAATTTGATTTTCTTCTATTAAAAAAAAACTTTAAATTAAACTTTTTGATATATTTAAAAAGTTTACTTGTTTTTTTTTACTTTTTTTAAAGAAGAAAATTCATGTTAACGTTTCAAACATTTTAACTTTTTTAATTAAATAATTATAATATTTTTAATTAAAAAGTTAATTTAACTTATAAAAATAATTTAGATGGGTTTTACATTAATTAAATATAATTTTTAATATTTTAATGTGATTTAATTTTTAATATTTATTATTTTGTCAAATTATTATACTTTTTAGATTTTTCTCATTGAGACGAGCTAAAAAAATAAAAATAAATTAATCAAAATATAAAAAAATTAAAATAGAACAAAAATAAGCCAATAAATAAAATTAAATATTGCTTATTTTCGTTTTTAGTAATTTTTTTTATTTTTTTTATTAATTTTTTTTATTTTTTGAGTTCATCTCATCGAGACGGTTTGAAAAAGTAAAAAATTAAAAAAAAATTAAAAAAAAAACAAAAATAATCAAAATAAGCATATTTAGCCCAAACAGGGCCTTAATCTTTTTTTTGAGACGTGCTTGAAACAAATTAATAAATCACAAAAACCTTTAACCATAGAGCAAAGAAACACATAGTTCAAACAACTTGGAGATCTGATACATTTTTAAACTAGAGCCATAGCCTTTACTAAACTTCATTTGACCATTTTAACTCGGTTTAAAGTTAATTTTTTAACTTTTAGCTTAAATTTTAAAATGTTAAAAAATCTCGTTTTTTAACCCCAGCTTTTAGCCTATTTACTTTTTGATTTTTTTGTTTTTCTCATAATAATTTTCAATTTTATCTTTCTACATATAAAATTACACAAATTCCAACCAAACAATCATATCCCAACTTACTTAGGTTACAGGGTAACCATAAAATTTTACATTTAACTTGTTTGGCCTTTTTGGTTGCTTAAAAGTCACTATTTTCCTAATTAAACTAATATTTTAATTTTTTGGCTTAAAGTGACTTAAAGCCAAAAAGCTGGCTTAAAACCAGGTTGCCAAACGAATTAAAAGTGGAACTTGGGTTAGTTTTTTTCTTGTTTTTTTTTATTTCTGTTTGTTCCAGCAGCCAATTTGAGCTTCACTTTTATTTATTTATTTTTATTTTTTTACTCTCAAATACAAAAAAAAATTAGGCATATGTTTGGGCACAAATTTACATAACAATTTTAAACCTTTGAAAGATCAAAATACAATTTTAAAGGCCTCAAAGACCTATTCATTTTTTAAGTGAATTAAAAGCCCTTTTTGAAAAATTCAAATGGGTTGTTTATAATTTTAATAGGTTCAAAGCTATTTTTGGAGAATCTGAATGAGTTGTTTATAATTTTAGTAAGCTCAAGACCATTTTTAGAGAATCAAAATGGGTTATCCATTATTTTTAATGAGCTCTAGACCATTTTTTGAGAACCCAAATAAGTTGTCCGTGGTTTTTAGTGGGTTTAAGACCATTTTTAAAAAACCCAAAAAAGTTGTTCATAATTTTAATGAGCTCAAAACCATTTTTAATGCAAGCAAATGGGCAGTCAACAATTTTTGTATCCCATCAAATTCATTTAGAATCTAAGATGAATATAACATGCAATTGGAGATCATCTAAAACCATTAGAGATAAGATAAATATCCCAAAATAAGAGGAAAAATCAAAGGTTTCAACTCCTTTAAAAATATTGTTGCTGCAACAAATACGGCATAAGAGCCTTGATTTCTCTACGTTTTGGATATCTGAAGATTTTTTTTTGAAGCATAGCAAGCAAAAAGAGAAGGAATAAAGAATTTGTACTTATATTTATTTATTTTTTTTAGACCCTTGGGTGTGCCTGAAACAATTTCTAAACAGACTCAAACCAAATAAAAATATTGTGAAACTTACAAGACTTTTTTGTTTTATACACATAATATATTTATATAATAAAACAGTTCATGTTTTTGAAATGTCTAAGAAACAAATTATCTTTAAAAATTGAAATTTATTATACTATTCTAATTATACGGCTCAGGTTATCATCTCTCTCCTCATTTAATACAGTTAATTTGAAAAAATATCGCTTCTCTACTCATTTAATACATTCTCTCTCTTCATTTTTCTCCCTTCAAAAAATTTTATTTCTCTTCACAAAAAAATACAACTTTAAAATGGTTTATAGTTTTGAAACTTTTTGAAACTTTTTAATGTTTTGAAACATTTTTTAAAAAAAATAAAACAAAATTCTTAGGAAATTTTTCTTCTTTTTAAAAAATGAATTTGTTTTATTGAAAAATGTTGTTTTGGTTACTTTCGATAGAAAATTGTTGATTTAGTTCTTTTTTAATATAAAAAATTTATATTATGTGGCAACTTAAAATGTATCGCTTTTTTAAATAAAAAAACTAATTACTATTTTTTTGGAGAAAATATTTTTTTTTAACTAAAAACTAAAAATTAAAATTGTTGTTTTTTCATCAGAAAATTAAAAATTAAGAATTAAAAATATTGTTTTGGTTAATTTTGATAGAAATTTGGTTTTGAATAAATTTTTTATTTATAAAAAGTAACTGTTTTATTTATAAAAAGAAAAATATTGATGAGGTTATGTGAACTTTATAAATTATTCTATAAGGTGTGGAATTTTTATTTTTGGAATGTGAAGGTTTTAATTGTATAGAATTTATTGTATTATACATATGGAGAATTGCGAAACTATGTTAACCACGTGACCTTTCATATCTCTTCAATGTTTGTCTTTTTTTTTGTGAAGGGTCTGATTTAAATTTTTTTAATTAAATTTTTTTGGTGAAAACTTGATTGGTTGATAGATTGACTTATAAGAAAGTTATGAGTACTTTCTAATTTAATCTTCATACTCTACATAATGTAGGAATTTATTTTTATTTGTTTTATTCTTAAATCTTAACCATTTTAATTATAATAATGATTGTTTTAAAAGTTCAATAATTCATTTAATTTTTTTTATTTTAATGTTTAATTTTTTTACTAATCACATTTTATATACAGGAGAGTGCAAGAGCCCATTAATAATTTAGTAGAAAAAATTTATTCGAAAATGCTTTTTAGAGGCATGGGTTATAATTACAAAACGTTGTATTAAAATATTGATTTTGATCAACTATATCAGAAAACAGAGCGGTCTTATAACACTTCATATTTTTTATCCAATGGTTGCAATTGTCCAAACTAACATCTAATGACAATAAGTACCATTTTATAAAAAATATCATTACTCTCCTTATTTAATGTAGTTAGTTTGAAAAATTATCACATTTCTTCTCATTCAAAACCATCTCTCTCTTCATTTTTCTCTCTTCAAAAAATATCGTATCTCTTCACAAAAAATAAATTTTTTTTATTGAAGAAATGTTATTTTGATTACCTTCGATAAAAAATTATTGAATTAGTTTTTTTAATATAAAATGTATTATGTGACAATTTAAAATGTATAATTTTTTTTTACAAAAGTTTATTACTATTTTTTTTTAGAAAATATTTTATTCCTATATGAAAACTAAAAATTTAAATTATTGTTTTGGTTACCTTTGATAGAAACTTGGTTTGAATAATTTTTTATTTATAAAAAAAAACTTTTGAGGAGTTATGAAAATTTTATAATTTATTCTACACATTGTATATTTTTTTTTTAGAGTGTGAAGATTATAGTTACATAGAAATTTATTGTATTCTACATGTGAAGAAAAGCGAAGCTATGTAAATCACGTGACGTTCCATGTCTCTTCAAACTCTACATAATGGAGGCATTTATTTATTTATTTATTTTATTTCTTAAATCTTAAGCATTTTAATTATAATAATCATTATTTTAAGAGTTCGATAACTTATTTAATTTATTTTTTATTTTAATGTATTGTCTTTTTTATTAATCACATTTTATGTACAGAAAAGTACAATAGCTATTTAATAATTGAGTAGAAGAAATAGATTCGAAAGTATTTTTTAGAGGTATGGTTATAGTTAGAAAACGTTTTATTAAAAAATAAATTTTGATCAATTTTATTATAAAAAAACCGTTCATAATCTCTATTCTCTTTTATGTAAATTTTCATTGGTTGAATTGTTTATTTTTAATAATTGATTGAAAATACTTTGATGGATAACTGTCTTTAAAAAAATTAAATTGATTGAAAGTACATTTAGGCACGGGTTGCTACCGAGTGGTTGGAAGTAACCACGATGATCTTAGACACCCTAGAGATTGACGAGGATAGCTGCGTGTTAGGTTGGCGGCGTTCCAACTTCAGAAGGATGCAAAAGAATGGTGGAAGTTTGCTAAACCACCATGGATAGCACGTGTGCAGCTTTTACTATGGTCTTTTTGGAAAAGTATTTTTCGTGCCTTCTAGAGATGCGCATCAGGAGGAGTTTCTCGCCCTTATTTAGGAAAACCTTATCGTGGTCCAGTATGAGGCAAAGTTCGCGAATCTGTCGTGGTTTGCACCTGAAATGGTGGTAACGAAGGAGTTGCGCACCAAGCTATTTGAGGGGGGCCTTCGACCCTCGATCAAGGATAGAATTGCAACATTGGGTTTTCGGGTCTACACATAACTTGTGGAGGCCACTATTGAGGTTGAGAATGCAATGGCAGAGAGCCGTAAGATTAGGAAGAGCAAGTCACATCAAAGGGTTTCCAGTGCTCAGTTTGAAGGGCGCTAAGTGAAGAGGAAGAAATCATGGGGATCAAGTTCTTATCCCACGGGATCTCAGTCTCAGCTGCGGTCGCCACTCGCGTCATCTGTGGGTTCATTTGGGCATCCAAAGCGTCGGGAGATGGTATGCTACACATGCAAGCAACCAGGGCCCCGTGCTAGGGACTGTACACATAGTGGATAGCAACAGCAGCACGAGTGTTAAACTCAGGGCAGGACCCCATTTCATGTGTCTAGTGTGGCTAGATGGGTCACTTACGATGAGATTCCCCTCAGGAAGGGAGTGTTCAAGATGCTACTAGAGCACAATAAGGACAGGGATCGCAAGGACGATAGGGCTACGGCCAATCGCAGCAGCATATTCAGGGGTGCAGTAAGTAAGGACAACAGGAGGAGCTACCTCAGCTGAGTCAGTGAGGCAGCTGGGGGCCGGGGGCCAGGGGCCGTGGTGGACAGAATCAAGAGAACCAAGGGTGAGGGTATGCTCTCGTGGAGCCCAGTACGTCAGTGGCTCCTGTAGTGCCAGACACTGCAGCAAGTCCTTCAATCATACGAGGTACATTCTTTGTGTACCATTCATGGGCCAGTGGTCTCGTTGACACCGGAGCGTCACAGTTTTTCATCTCATTCGCATTCGGATCAACATTGGGGTTAGAGGTAGACGTGTTGGGTAGTGCCTTGTGTGTAGAGACGTCAATGGGTGAGACTACCGTGTTGAGACATGTCTGTAGAGCTTGTGAGATGGAGATTGTTGACCACCACTTGGTATTGGATTTTACCGTGCTCGATATGACGTCGTTTAATATCATCCCTGGGGATAGATTGCTTGACCTCCTTTTGAGCCTTCATTGATTGCGACTAATAACGAGTGTTTGTTTGCACGCCGAAAGAAGATTCTTTTTATTTTGTGGGTGACCAGGACAATGGTTTAGCACCTAGATCTCTTAGATCGCGGGACTGTGACTGCCTTAGCCTCATTTTCTCTGCCTTGTTAGTGAGTAAGAATGATTCTACTCAGGAAAAGCTTCCTCCTGTTATTTGTGAGTTTCCAGATGTGTTTTCGGGCGACTTATTTGAGCTTCCGCCACGACTGAAAGTTTAGTTTTCCATAGTCCTCATTCTGGGGACTACCCCCATTTCTATGCCTTCATACCGTTTTACACTAGCTTAGTTGATAGAGTTGAAGGTGTAGGTCCAGGAGTTGTTGGATAAGGGATTTATCCCCCCTAGTGTCTCATTGGGGAGCTCCGACATTGTTTGCAAAGAAGAAGGATGGGCTATTGCGTCTTTATATAGATTATCACAAGTTGAACCACGTGACCGTTAAAAATAAGTACCTTATGCCCCTTATCGGCGACTTGTTTGACCAATTGAAAGGTTCGTGTTGTTTTTTGAAGATCGACTTGAGATCAGGTTATCACTACCTAAGGGTCAAGGAGGAAGACATTCCAAAGACAGCCTTTTGTACCCGTTATGGACATTTTGAGTTTCTAGTCATGCCTTTTGACTAACTAATGCACCGACGACATTTATGTACCTTATGAACCGTATCTTTTACCCTTACCTTGATCAATTTGTGGTGGTGTTCACAAATGACATCTTAATCTACTCACATCGAAAGTAGAGCACGAGGAGCATCTTCGAATTGCCTTACAGTTGTTGCGGGAACATCGATTTTATATCAAGTATGACAAGTGAGAATTTTGGTTGTCGAAGGTGAAGTTTTTGGGACATGTGGTTTCAGGAGATGGAGTGGCAGTGGATTTATCCAAGATCAAAGCTGTGATGGAGTGGGAAAGATCGAAAAATGTGTTTGAAAATCGGAGCTTCTTGGGGTTAGCAGGTTACGACCGTCGGTTTGTAAAAGACTTTTCTAGTCTTGCAGCGCCTATGACACGCCTTACAGAGAAGGGAATCAAGTTTGCATGGAACGAGAGTTATGAGCTCGCCTTCTAGACATTGAATACAAGATTGACCAGTGCGCCTATTCTGATCTTACCAGAGAGAGGACTCGGTTATGTTGTTTGTTGTGATGCGTCACACGAGGGGTTGGGTTGCGTGTTAATGCAACTAAGTAAGGTGGTGGCTATAGATCGAGGCTGTTGAAGGTTCATTAGAAAAACTACCCTACACATGATCTGAAACTCGCGACAGTGGTCTTCACTCTAAAAACCTGGGGACACTACCTATATGGAGAACACTACCTGTATGGAGAACGCTTCGAAGTGTTTTTGAACCATAAGAGTTTGAAGTACTTGTTTTCACCGAAAGATCTAAATTTCTACCAGAGGTGATGGATGGAGTTTTTGGGAGATTATGATTTCGACCTACAGTATCATTTGGACAAGGCCATTGTGGTGGCCGACGCCCTTAGTTGGAAGTCTTTGGGCACGTTAGCCCACGTGGCCATTAGAGAATGGAATATGCTCGGGGAGTTCGGAGAGTATGACTTTCGTTTGGAAAAGTCCGGTGAGTGTGTTGCTTTGTTTACGATAGTTTCTCAGCCTACCCTTGTTCCCCGCGTTGTTGAGGAAAAATAGTCGAATACGAAAAGTTTAATGTTTCGAAAGCGTGTTTTGAGCGGCAAGGATGCCAAGGAGTGGACTATCCACTCTGATCAGAGTTTGAGATTTGCGGGGAGAATCTTGGTTCCAAAAGCATGTCATGGAGACGTGTGACTTGAGTTTCATCATTCGTGCTTAGCGGTGCATCCGGGTGGCACCAAGATGTATCATGACGTACGTAGGCAGTTTTGGTAGAGGGGTATGAACAAAGACGTTACGCTTTTCGTCTCGCGGTATCTCACTTGTCAGCAAGTGAAGGTCGAGTATCAAAAACCACCGGGTCAGTTGCAACCATTACCAGTGTTAGAGTGGAAATGGGAGAACATCACCATGCATTTTGTTTCTGGCCTTCTGAGGTTGCTGAGGGGGTATGATGCCGTATGGGTTGTGGTGGACAGATTGACCAAGTCGGCACACTTCCTACCTATTCTATGATAGATTCGATCAACAAGCTTAGCAAGCTTAATGTGAGTGAGATTGTTAGACTTCACGTAATGTTAGTTTCCATTATTTTTGACCAAGATCCCCATTTCACGTCATATTTTTGGCAGAGTTTGCAGTTAACTATTGGGACGAGCATATTTTTTAGTACTACTTTTCATCCTCAGACGGATGGTCAGTCGGAACCCACCATTCAGATACTCGAGGATATTTTATGAGCGTGCATTTTAGATTTTCGTGGGTTATGGGAGGACCATTTTCCATTGGTTGAGTTTGCCTATAACAACAATTATCAGTCGAGCATTGAGATGGCGTTTTACGAGACATTATATGGTAGACCTTATAGGTCACCTGTTTGTTGGACTAACGTTGGTGAAACAGTCATATTAGGGCCCGAGCTTATGCGTGAAGCCACAGAAAGATTATCGTGATCTGTAAGCGTTTAGTGACCACCCAAGACCGCCAGAAGAGCTATACAGATAAGAAAAGAAGACTATTGGCATTCGAGGTGGGAGACCACGTATTCTTAAAGGTCTCACCACGAATGGGCTTAATGAGATTTGGTAAGAGTGGAAAGTTATTGCCGCGCTTCATCGGGCCGTTTGACATCCTTGATAGGATTGGAGAGGTGGCCTATCGCCTAGCCTTGCCACCACAGCTAGCCTCCGCGCGCAACATTTTTCACATATTTATGTTATGTAAGTATGAGTCAAACCCATTCCATGTTTTGGATTGGACGGAGTTGAGGGTAGAAGATGATGTTATCTACAAAGAGAGACCGGTGAGACTTCTTGACGCCAAAGAACAAGTCTTACAAGGGAGAACCATTCAGTATGTGAAGGTGTTATGGCTTCATCACAGCATTAAAGAAGCCACGTGGGAGCGAGAATCGAAAGTTTGCAAGAACTACCCCGAGTTGTTTAGCTCTTGATGTATGTGTGATTTTGGGGATGAAATCTCCTAAGTGGGGGAGGTTGTAGGGACCCGGTCCCTTGTTATTTTTTGATATTAATAAAAACGAGTATGTTATGTTCGGTGAGAACGGTTAAATGTATAGATCATGTGTAAGAATTAAAATTTAAGCCGGTATAGGTTTGCTAACGATGGTTAAGTGTGGGTAGTGTATGAGTACGTGATTGTGAGGTGTTTGGGCTTATGCTTTGTTCAGTTTTAGCATTTTTGGTTCATAGTTTCTACCCTGTTTTGACCACTCGAGCGGAGGGTATACCGCTTGAGTGAACAGGTGGTCGAGCGTTTCTGGGCTTGGGGGCCGCTCGAGTGGTGGGGAGATCTGCTCGAGCGGACATTCGACGTACAGCTTATAAGTTACAAGTTTTGACATTTTGCATTCATTCTTTCCATTCCCCTCTCTCTCTAAAATAGAAGTAAGAGCTAGGGTTTGGGTTTGGAGGGTTGTTTGGAGCTTCTTAGCTTCTCTTAGTGAAATATCTCACATTCATCTTAGTTATTTACCTGTTGGAGGCTCGAGCTAGATGTTAGAGGCTCCCTTCTCACCTTTTGTTGGAAATTCTCACGGTTGGAGCTTGTTTGAGCATTTTTCTTATGGATCTAGCATCCCAAAGGTAGGATTTATGACTATCCTTGAATATCTATATGATATATCTTGTATATTTGATTTTATGAACA
Organism: Heliamphora exappendiculata; assembly: GCA_034768845.1. Lineage (NCBI taxonomy): Eukaryota > Viridiplantae > Streptophyta > Magnoliopsida > Ericales > Sarraceniaceae > Heliamphora > Heliamphora exappendiculata. Next base: position 2,182 of record JAOTRH010066837.1, on the reverse strand, counting down.
TAAAGGCATGAAAATGGTGCATTTGAAGCCCTAAGTTAGAGTTTGATGTTAATGAAGATTAAATCTTAGATCTATGGATGAGTCAATATGATTCTATCTTCACGTTGTTGTTGAATACGGTTGGATTTGAAAAATGATGGGCTAGGGTTGAATTTAAGCTTAAATTGTCAATTTGGGGGGTTTTGGGGTTAAGGGACCCATACGTTGAAATTGATGTGATTATTGGTTAAATTGAGAGTTATGATAACATATTGTATTTACATTCCACGAGTTTGTGTAGCACATGACTATGTCGGATGTTAAAATTTGGGAGTTTTAATGTAAAATCGAAAAATGTACATAGTGATATGGGTTTTGACGAGAGGAACTGGGTTGGTGGTTGGCCTCATTTTGGTTGCTAATGAAATGAAACAATTGATTAATTGAAGTACCATGTGATGAAATTGAATGATTAAGTTTGGGCACAAATTGATCCTCGGTGAAAGATCAAAAACTTGCGTAATGTAAGGTAGGCCCTGTAGACACCCCAATTTGACCCCGCCCAATCTTAGGTGAATTCGATGATGAAAACAGGTAAAATAGTGCCTCGGTACAATCCTCGGAAAGTGATCTAAGCTCTGTATTTGAACTCAAAACCTTCAAACCAATGAAATATTGACGAACCATCAAAACTTGCTGCCCAAGTAAGGCGACCGCCAACTTTTATTGTGGCAACCGCCATAGAATTTTGTGAAAACCCTAGCCAAAAATGGCGACTGCCACCTTTCATCATGGCGACCGCCAACTCTCATCATGGCGACCGCCATAGAACTTTGTAGAACCTTCTACTAACATGGCGACCGCCAATTTACATTGTAGCGACCGCCAACTCTAAATGGCCTGGCGTGTCCCAAAACGTGGCAACATCTCATTGGTTGAAGAATTCTATAAATACCGTACCCCAGCGTACGTTGTCAGTACGAATTTCGAGTGAGAGAGACTCGCCGATATATCGAGCGATCTCGAGCTCCGAGGCCGAAACCCTTCCGAACCGCTGACCAACGTTGAAATTTTACTTGGATCACTACTCCAGGATTGGACCGTTGAAGCACGTTCCCAACTTGACGATTCCCCGCCAATCTAGGTACCTCGTTTAGATACTCGATCCTTCTAACTCCATTTTCTCTCTTTTGGAGTGATCGAATTAAAAATTCAATTTCAATTCATATATTTCATTTCATTGCATTTTTGCTTTACTTATTAATTGCCTTATTTATGTTCTAGCCTTTCATTTCATTTAACTTACTTGTTTATTTGTTTGCTCATTTGAATTAAGTTTAAATAAATTATTAAATAGTGCCAACGTTCATAACAATTACAATTTGTTAATATTGTTTATTGTTTTAATTAAGGCACTTACATAAAAATGGTTGTAATTGTCAATATTACATCCATTTAAATTCTAGCATTTTATTTATTTTTCTTTCCTTTCCATTAATTTAATGTTCTAGCATTTAATTCTCTTTTTAATATAAATTTCATTTCAGTAGCATTTTATTTCATTTTCTTGTAATAATTAGTTTAATGGTCTACTTCCTTTTCTTAAATGTTTATTTTCTTTTAGCATTAATGTAATTTCTCTTTAACGCATAATTTTATTCATTAGTTTAATGCTCTAGTAGTCTTGTTGTATTAATTCATTTTTAGCATTTTTTTAATATAGTATTTTATCTTCTTTTATTGTTAACTTTATTCTCTTTAATACTAAGACTCCATTTTCTTTCTTTTAAATTTTTATTTTCTTTTCATAATATTTTATCTCATCTTACTTTTCTTTTTTTTTATTTTTAAACCCAAAAAAATCATAAAAAGTCTCTTAAGCTAGGTTTTATTTTTAGGTATAATTTTTTTTTCTTCCCTTTATTTTTGTCTCTTTTAAAATGCAAATGGTTAGATTTTTTTTTAAATATAGCATTTTCTAAAACCCTTTTCATGAGTTTCTTTTTATAAACTTTTTTTTAGGAGTCCTTCTTTATGCATATTTTATTTTGCATTTCTCATTTCTTTTGCTAATTCATCATGTTAATATTGCTGCATGTTTTGGTTATTCTCTTTAAAATGCATGTTTAGAATAGTTTAGCTTATTTTACCAACAATTCATGTTCGAGTAATTTTAGCATGTTCAATTATATTTTGTTCTTTT
>JAOTRH010066826.1:4414-18182 GCA_034768845.1 Heliamphora exappendiculata | reverse complement strand
TCTTGGGGTCGACACCAAAATTCTGCAGGCAGGCTTCGGAACATTTGGGTCGATACGATTTGTTGAGGGGTCGACACCAATAATCTGCAGGAGGTCTCGGTTATTTTGTGTCGACACAATTTCCATTTGTGTCGACTCAAACTTTCAGAAACCAAAAGTGATGGTCACTTTTGTGTCGACACAAAATGATTTGTGTCGACTCAAAATGAGTCCTGGGCACTTCGGTACCTTTTGTGTTGACACAAAACTAGTTTGTATTGACACTAACATTTTGGTACCTGAAGATCAACTTGAAACACAGTTTGGGTATCAAAGCAATTGATCAATTTGTGCTGATACACTTGATAAGCTTCAAGTATACTTTGTCTTAAGAGTGCTTGACTTAACTTTCAATTAAGATCAACACAGAAATTCAAATTAAAGCATTCTTAAGTGCTTGAACCTTTTGAGATAAAAATCATTCCTTTTTTTGCTAAGATGTCAACTATGATTGTTCAAAATGTGTTAACACTTTCATTTTAAAAATATAAAATATTATCCATTTAAAAACTTTTATTCTTAGAAAATGAATTATAAAAATCATCAAAATCAAATTAAAGAGCCATTGGGCTAACAATAATCTTACTATTCCACCTGACTTTCTCAAAATCAATCATATCCCATTTAGCCGATAACTTAGGGACGATTTTCTCATCAACAGTCATAGTCTGGTATGCATACCCCCCAGTGACGGCTAACCAAATTCTCTCATTAATAGACTAAAGAAAAACCCTCATCCTGGCTTTTCAGAAAGAGTAGTTAGACCCGTCAAGAAATGGAGGTCTACCGATGGACTCACCTTCTTTTAAATAATCTATATATGTAAATTAAACAAAAAATAGGATCTACAAGAATCCTACTTTGATACCAATTGAAAAATAATTTTACTCTTTAGAAACCTGAAACCTTATTCGTTTGATTTGCACGTACAGAATAAATGGAGAATAAGGAACAAATAAACCACAACCAATCATACACAAGATGGGCAATTTTTTACGTGAAAAAATCCCAGTAGGTTAAAAAATCATGGGACTTATCCAAGTCCGAAAAATACACTATAATCAAAGTTTTGATTACAACAAGAAACTCCTACAATACTCAGTTGAATCTTCAACCTATTGCTAACCAATCTTCTTGCCGAATTCTCGTGCACCAAATCTGTGCAAGTCTGTCGTCGGAATCCTTCTTCAGTCTTCCTCACTTAAGAATTCTCTCAAGTCTTGAACGAATCAATCTCAATGTCTTTGAACTGCAACTTGAAGCTTTTACGATTGTATAGATTTGTTCAGATGAGTATCTCTTATTCTCTCCTCACCTCAAAAACAGCAACCCAACTTCTATGTCTATCTACCTTAAAAGGTGCTCTCAACTTATAATAATGAAACTACTTAAAATAAAACCCTAAGTGATATTTAATAAAATCTTGCGCACATGACTAATCGATCGGTGAACAGACTGATTGATCGGTGAACATTAACTCTCTGTTTCTTCACTGTTTCACCAAGATTATTATTCTGCATACAAGACCGATTGATCGGTGAAAATCGATCGATCTGTAAGAACTACCTCTCAATTCTTTCACAGTCCACAAGCACAATTCACATACGCTTGTTAAATAGCAACACTTGAAATCCTGTTATCAGCAAAAGCACTTTCCAAGAACAAGAGACATTATATCATCGAATTTGAATAACAGATTAACATTGTCACAGATTTGCCCAAATAAGATTAACCAACGTTAGAAACCAAATTTCTAACAATAAGTCATGGGAAATAATTTTGGCATCCTCTTTTTAGCATACTACACTCTTGATTTTATTTTTATTAAACACAAAAATAATAAAAATACCCTCTATTATCTACTCATAATTTTGTTTGTTCAAATACTTGAATGCTACTTTGTAATTTTGCCTAATAACAAAATAAATTGTCCAAATGCTTGAATGGTAATATGTAATTTTGCCTATAACAAAATAAATTGAGAGTGTGTTTGACTAAAAAGGGAATGTCAAAATCGTTTCTTTAATTCATCATTTAGTTATATAATGAAAAATTTATACTCTTCGTATAACAATGTTGGCCCATCTTTATTAGGTAAATAAGAAACAAGAACGTTTCATTTAGATTGTATATATTTTATATTTTTATTTGTCAAAAGTATTGCGTAAGCAATACTACATTCTCGGGACTTGTAACATCTCAAATTTTAATTAACTATCTAATTTACATTAAATTAATTTAAATATAAACTAAAAGTATAATATTGGAATTTGTGTTAAAAGAAAGAGAAATTAAATTAAAATCTGAGATGATCTTCAAGTTGATATTAATAATAATAATAATAATCATTTTTATTGTTATTATTATTAGATGAGAATGGATAATAGTGGTGGTGATTTTTTCTTATTGAAGAATTATAATATGAGTGGGCATTATTTAGAAGGTTTACAAATAGAGTAAGAAATTAATATTAGAATTCTTTATATATTTATACCTGATAGATAAATTAGGGATTGAATTTACAAATGAGAGTTTTGTTTTCAGAAGATTTTTTTATGCTTAATTGTCACTCTTAAAAACTACAGTAAATACTCATAAATAAATGTTAGTAAAAAAATTGATATTCTAAAAAGGATAGACTTTTATATATATATATATATATATATAATTTTTATATTTTAATTATACGGTAAATGACGTTCGATCATTATGAAATCTTAGACGTACATTCTTGGTACTTAATTTTTTTTTATAGTAGTTGGCGTCGATTATTAACATGTGAGATCTAAAGCCTTAGTTGACTTATTAGGTGACTTAAATATAGAATGAAAAAAAAAAACAATAAAGATGAGAAAAAAAGTGGGAGAGAATGCATTTACTTTAGTTGTGAAGTAAATGCGCTTATATTAATATTTATCTATATAATGGCAAAGGGAGAAAATTCGAAGGTTGTGTGAGAGAGAAAAGTTGAGAGAGAAACAATTAATTGGTTTCAATTAGAGAGAGAGAGAGAAAAAAAAAAGAGAGGAAAGAGGAAGAAACAAGAAGAAACGAGGTGAAACAGTAAAGGGATTTTAAATAGTGGCAGTGATCCAGTGTAGCGCATCTATGAGCGACATGATGGTTCAAGGTTTTTTTGACTTAATCGGGTAAGTATTTGATCATAGAAACAATGTATAGTTGTAAACTTATGTTTTTAGACAGTTCAATTCGATTTTGAAGTTATTTTGATAACATTCTTATACTAAGATATTGATACAAATTCAGTGATAAGAAAATTATAAGTTTAATTGAGTAATTTATAAATTCGAACATTATAATATTTTAATATGTTATCATTTGAATATGGTTATAAATAAATGATGGGTTTGATTAGATTATATATTATATATTACATAAAAAAAATATTAACATAATTATAATAAATAAATAAAAATAGTAAAACAAGGACACCTATTGTTTGTTTATTTGTGCATAAAATAACTGTAAAGCTGGAGTTAAAAAGCACATCCTTATAACTACTTTAGTTATTTTGCATCTTTACTTAACTGAGTCTTCAATTTCTTCACGTAGACCACAAAAGAGCAACTGCTCCTACTAAACCATTTAAAAAAAAAAAAATTTGCCAAAACTATTCACTTGTTCAATTATATATCACCATTGACAGATTTTGAGAGTTCTTTGGTTTCGGCAAGATCGATAGTAAACCTAATCCGATTATTATCATATTTTAATATGTTATTATGCGAATCTAGATTAGAATAATCAACGGTTTTAATTAGACTAAATATTATATATTAATATTATTTAAATATTATTAAAAAGTATATAATAAAAATTTAAGATACGAACAGAATCTTGGTTGGGGATGGAGGCTGTATAATATTTGAATGTTATTTGAGTTGGAATTAATATTAGATTTTATATTTGCATAATTCAGGTTGATGACCGATTTATTTGCACAGATCCCATGTGAGTGATTTAATATGTTACGTATTTTTTAAAATTACTCATATTCTTAATTGATTTTTTTGAAAAAAAATATTTTAAAAATTCTTTTTGTATAAAAGTATATATTTATATACTTTTATATATAAATATTTTGACGCATAAAAATTTTTATGGCATAAAAATTATTTTGACGCATTTATATGGTACTTTGATTATTTTTTTTGTACGCATCTATATGATGTGACGGATGAGATTCAATTTTTGAAACCATGCTAAAAGTTTTGGGAATACGCCTTTGACGGAGGTGACTCTAGTCGCTAGGAAAAAGGCCCAATCTTGCGCTTATGGTGACTCTAGTGCTCAATAGTTTAAAGGACAGCCTGGGTGTTATCCGGTGACCTTAACCGGATCGTCTTAGAGATGAGACTAGGAAGTCAACCTGTGGTTACTCTAAGTTTGATGTTAAATCTAACGGACCAAGGATGCTCTGAACTTATTTATATTTGGCACTAATTATTTATTTTATATTTAGTTTCTACGAATTATAGATGATCATGTTGTTATTACTATTATGGTAGTGATTATTATTATTATGATACTTAACGCATTGGCTACTTATTCGGCGAATTTATTTGCAAATAGTGTTAAATGAAAAATATGAATTTGACAAAAGAAGATAGAATTTTTATACTAACATGTGATTTTATACTGCATTGTATGCCATGATTATGTTTTAATTATAGATATTTTGAACATCCTATTTTAGAATTGTATTCTAATATGTATGTTTATCATTTACTGAGCTATCGGCTGACGTTGTTTTAACATTTCAGGTATTCAACGAAATGACTAGTGAGGACTCTGTTGTATTTTAGGACTCAGTACCAGTTACCTCATAAGATTCATTTTGCATCTCTAGTTAAAATTTAAAGTTAATTTTCGATTGACTTGTTGATTTTTTATCAACTTGTATATGAATAATTATTTTAGTAGGTGATTTATATTCCACAAATATTGTTATTTTTGTTTTATTAAAATTTATATCGAGTGCCAGAACTTTTATAGGTCATAAAATTTGTTTTTAAATTTTTAAATTTTCAAATTTTCGTGACTATTGAGCCAATACCTATTGTCTAAAGCTAGTCATGTCTCCAAATTTACAACATGACAGTACTGTCCAATAATTTTTCTATTTATAAACTTCTCAACACTCTTTGATCCACCTACATCAGATAATTATGATTCTTATGAATTTTGACTTCGATTAATTTGTGTGTGAAGAGATGTTCATAGATTCAAAATTATTTTTGCAAGAAATTTCTTGTTATTAATAAAATAATTCCAATGAGGAAAAATAAAATTTAGAGAAAACAAGGAGAGATTGTCTTGAAGAAAGAAACTAAGGGCTCATTTGGTTATAGCTTAAAGTCAAATTTCTAGGCTTTTTGTTTAAAGTTGCAAAAACCAAAATCAACTGTCAAATTATAAGGCTTAAAATTACTTTTTAATCAAACATACTTTTTATTTATTTGAGTTAAAAAAATATATAGAAAAGGAAAGAAGTTATCTTTAAGCCAGATTACCAAAGGAGGACCAACTTTTTTGGATGGTCATTGGGTAATTAAATGGCTGGTTGGCGAATAGTGTAGGCCTTAATAGTAAGAGAATAACTATAAATCAATTGTTAATTGATAGAGATGGTGGGTTAATTATTTGGTGTGGAATCTTTTTTTTGAAATAATTATACTTATCTTTTTTGATATTTAAACTTATTACATGGATCTCTCCTATGATCACTGAAATTATACTAACCTCTCCTGAGATTTAATTTTAACATCAATTGTACCCCAACTGTTAAAATTTTCGTTGAAATTTAACAGAAACCACCATTCCCACCTCAAAATCACAATTTTCACCTCAAAATCACACTTCAAACTACAATTCCTACACCAAAATCACCCTTCCCAAAAGTACCATTCTGTTGAAATTTGGGGTGGGAAGAATAGTTTTGGGGTGAAAAGAATAGTTTTGGGGGAAAATGAGTTTGAATGGTAGTTTTGGGGTGGGAGAGGCGGTTTCCGTTAAATTTCAACAAAAATTTTAACAGTTATAGTGCAATTGATATTAAAATTAAATCTCATAGGAGCTTAGTATAATTTCAGAGACCACATGGGAGGTCCCTGTAATAAGCTTAAACCTCATATGAGGTAAGTGTAATTATCCATTTTTTTATTTTATTGGCAAAGAGGTATTGGACCTAAATTTAATTTTGATTGACAATAAATCGAATAAAAAAGTATATTAATAAAAATAAAATAACTCTAAAAAGAAACAAAAAAATTTACAAAAGAATGAGAAACAACCTTCTTAAAGAAATTAAGAACATCAAACTTCTACGCAGTAGAACATATACTCTTATGAGAAAAGGACCCAACATTACATAAAATAAAAAAAAACAAAAAAAAAATAGCCTCATATATATGCTAATGTCCCATAAGTCCTCTCAAAAAACTTTTGCCTCGACCTCCCTTTTATAAGATTGATGTTTTTTTATCGAAGATGATCACCTAACGTGATAAAATGCGATAAATAATATCAAATTATGATCTACGAACAAATTTGAAATTAATCATATTTAAGAAAATGGTAGAAAAATAACGTTGGCAAATTAATTATATTTATCTGTGTTCTTTGTACGTATTTTTAATAAGATAGATAAATTTATCTGTATTTTTTATATGTGATTTCAATAAAATATAAATAAATTTATCTGTATTCTTTATACATATTTTAAAAATGTACAAATAAATTTATCTGTTCTATGATATTTTTGACCCAAAAGAACGTTGTGCGTTAAATTTTTATGCAAATAGATCTTACTCATTAAAAATTCTTATGCTGAATAAAAAATAATAACCTATTTATAAATTAAACTATTTAGTAATTTTCCATTTAAAAAAATAGTGACAAAGTAACGTTCACAAATTCTTGTCTTCTTTTTCTTTCTTTTACTTTTTTGATTTTTTTGGTACCTCAAATGATTAATTTTGCAGTGGCAATATAAGTCACTCGTGATTTGATACTAGCTAGAAGTATTGGTGGGAAAAGGGAGAAAAAAACAATGGTTTTTCAAAAAGTATCAATGCCATGATTTGATACTCATACTACTTGATTGGAAAAATAAATTAAAATTTTTAAACCTATATTTAGTGAAAAGAAACAAAAAGTTACTTATATATTTTGTTTTTTTATTGACTTAAAAAAAGCTCATTTGACTTCGTGTTTGACTTGCGTTGAAATTTGTAAATTCATTGGTTATTGAATTCTAAAATTCAATAATTTAATTGCAATTGAATTGGCCATTCAATTAGCAATTGAATCTAGGAAATCAATACTATTCATGACTATTGATTTTTCTATAACCCCCTCTATGATGGAAGACTTATATATATGCTGTCATCTTTCAGTATTTAGAGGAAGAAGAGAAAAGAAAAGAAATAAAGGTAAGAAGAGACAGAAAATGAGAGATACAACTCAGAGTATATTGCAAGCTGTAAGAGAGAGAAAGACAGACAAAGTACGTTCGTAGCCGATTCTTGGTGGTGTTCCAACGATCGTGTAGCCGTTTTATCCTGGGAGAGTGACGCCGGTAGAAAACCTATAACACCCTCGGTAGGCAGTGAATCATTCTTAAGGAAACTGCGTTTGCAGGACTCGATTTACAAATTCTATTTCTGTTATTTCTGTTATTTTATTTTCTTGTAATTTCATATTATTGTAATTGTTAAAAGTTAATAAAAATATATTTTTTGGATCACCAAGCATGTATATATTTTATTTTGGCGTTGGTTTATCTCCCAACAACTTGTTCTTTTTATTTTAAAATGATGATCGATATTTTTTAGTCATAATTTCTACGTTGTTGTTAGAATTGTTGTTATTAAATATTTTTTTGCACCAAATCAATTTTATCTCCACATATTTTGGAATGAAAATTTTTAGACAAATAAGAAATTATCACAAAAATACAGTAATACATTTGTGACAATATTTTGCATTCTTATAAAAAGTTGATTTAATAAGATTTAGTGAAATTTAGTAATAAAGATGTCGCCAAATTTCTTACCTTACCACACATTTAGCCACTCAATTTATGTGACAAATAAATAATTATCGCAAAAAGTCATGGACTTGAGTTTTTTAGTGGCAATTCTTGTTGTTGTTGTAAAACAATTATTTTTTAATGATAATTTTATACTTGTCACATAAATGTTTGTCATTCTAGAAATTTTTTTTCTTGTTGTGATATTTTCATATCAATATTGGGATGCGTAAAAAAAAGCAAAAAAGTTTGTTTATGACATTTTTGGTTGAGCCAAACAATTATTTTTAAAACCAAAAATCCACAAAACTTAACTTGCCAAACAAGACCTTAGGTAACTAGTAATTTTGTGGCTATCTAATACGACCGTTGATGCACAAGTATTAAGATTTTTTCGTCAAAATTAAAATTTTAAAAAATCAAATTTCGTAATCGAATTAATCTATTTGAGTGGTGGCTTGTGTGGGCGAGGAGGGGGGGCTCCCTTATTAATCATCACAACCAACTCAATTCAAAGTTGTAAATTATTGTGAGGACAAGTGATTTCCTTTTTATTCAACGTGGGATAATGAAAAAAACGAGTTTTGCTTATTTTGGGTTTTTTTAAAAAAAATTAATAATTAAAAATATTTATTTTTTCAAATCACCTCGGCAACAGAAATCAAAATTTAATTTTTTCTGATCAAAAAATAAATTTTTTTTTGTTTTGATTTGTCTAGATAAGAAGAATTAAAATTATAAAAATTATAAAAATAACGGAACAATTATTTTTAAAAAAAATAAGTTATTAAATAAATATCCCAAACCAGACTTGGGCGGACCCGTAATCCATTGAGACAATCATTAGAGAATGAAATGTTAATATTATCTTGGCAGAGCAACTAGCAATTAATTTAAGAAAAAAAATACAATTAAAAATTAAGTCAAACCTCGACCTAGAGTTATTTTTATTTTATTTTTATTATTTATTTTTTTTTTATTAAAGTGATTGTATTATTAATTAATATTGTTTGTGCACGAACGCACAAAACTTTTCTTTTAAATCAAATTCGAAAGGAATCGCCACTACAACACAAAGGAGAGAGACCGTCATAATTATCTCGATGTTGGTTCGATTTGTAGTGTATTTTTTTGTTTTTTTTGTAGAATTTAAATTATTAAATTTTAATAAATAAGCAATCCAAATATTACAATTTATTGAAGAAATGAAGAGGACTTAAATCTGTATTTATTCATCAAAATTGCCAAATAAAAAATAAAAAAATCATAAGAGGCGTTCCTTACATAAATATATATTAAGTGAAACTAATCATTCCATTAAGTTGAGTGGAGGTTGAAAATAAACTACCAAAGCAGCATTTTCGATTAGGTGCATCCATTAGATATATGGGAAAACGACAACCAATCTGCACGAGTGTGTCAGAATAAAGTTTTAAAAAAACTCTTTATCTTTTTAAAAAAATAATATTAAAATCATGACGTTTAAAAATTATAGAGTATTAAAATAATATAAAATAAGAAAATTGTGTAGGATATATTAAGATGTGTTTAGTCACTAAGCTAAAGTCGATATTCCTTTATAAACGATAGTGCAAATGGAGTGTATTAATTTTAAGATCAGATATAAACGAGTCATAATTGAAGTTAGCCACAAAAGATAATAAAAATTATACAATCATAGTAGTTGGGCGGATGTGATGCCACAGGGGGCGTGATTAGTTGTAAATGGAAGGAAATTGACTAGGCACACATCCTCGAACTCGTCAGTTCAATCGTTCATACACAAAGAAAAATAGGTAAAACTGGCTGGCAGATTTGGTCGAAAAATCCCTCTAATGCTTAAATCAATTGACTGCAAGGTAAATACTAAAAATTTTAAAAAGAATTCAATAGAGTTTTTGTAAGAGAGATTGTGTGTGTGTACCTTGTACTTTAGTTTGGTATTTATAACGTTTTTGTATAGAATTTGGCGAAAAGGGGTGACTTACCGTGTTTGGCTCTGGTAGGAGTCACTAACCTGTGATTTGACGAGAAAAGGGAGAGTTTCCCAAGCATGTCTCTGGTAGAAAATTCCCATTTCTCTTTTTTGGGATTGTCTACGGCGCCTTATGTGATGCCGGCATGCTGCTTAGCTGCTTTATGTCGTGTCAACTGTCATTCAATGCAGAGGTGTACAGAGGCAGTGTTGTTGTTGGCGCTCTGCGCTTGATTTTCCCATCGCATTTGATGCGCCTTTGCCTCGGTCGGCGCCTCCAACAGGTATTCAATTGAGCTTAAAAGGTCGGACCATAAAACCTTAAGTTTTGTGGCGGGTCCTCCGACTACCCTGGTTCGCCCCATTGGGCTTGGCCTTTGAGACGTGGGCCAGCCTTCTGCTTTTTAAGTTGACTCCCATCAGTAATATGTTTCTTTTTGAAAAATTCGCTTTTTTCTAACTCTCAACAGATTTTATGTTTTTCTCTTGTTATGGCAAGAACAAAAATAATAACGAGAAAGAATCATGCAACCACATATACAAAATAGTCAATTTTTGTGGTTCACTTAAAATTATGGCTATTTTACTATGAGTAGACAATACAAAGGTTCAAAAACTTTAATAGAAATAGTAAATATAAATACCCACAAAAGGGTAATAAGTCAAAACGGGTCAAAAAACTTTTTTTGTCTCGAGCCTAATATCTCTACCTTCCACTTTATGGACTAAATCTCAAAAAAAGAATTAATTAAAACCATATTACCAGTTGGGATTTTAGGTATAAATTTCATAACGCAGCAAAAAAAATTATGGCTTCAATCCGCATAAAACAAGTAAAAAACAAGAACACCCACAAGAATACGAAAATTTACGTCGTTCGGCTGACTGCCTACCTCTACGGGTGAAAAAACAATATACTATTCTCAAATATGGAATATAAGTTTTACTCACAACCTCACAATCTCTGTATATGGCATCAAATTGAGCTTGTCTATGTCTCTCTATATCTCTCTAACCTCTCTTTGAGTCTCTCTCGAGTATTAGATAATTTACACACGTTTTGTATTATTCCTAGATTAACTATATAGTTCATATTTATAAGTTTAGACCAAAACATCATAAAAAATGCTTCAGGACGTTGTAGCGACGCTTAAGCACATCACTAGCGCCTAGCTAGCAAACGGTTTTGTCTTCCAGGTGCTCGAGCACCCTACGAGCGCTCCATTCTAGACTGCTAGCGTTCAAGCACTCTGCGAGCACCATCTAGCTCAACTTTGAATATTCGACCATCGATTCTGATTTTTTTAAAAAATTCAAGTCACAAACCCAACATTACCTCGTGTATTCATCTTTCTTCAAATTTATGTTCTCAAATCCTTAGACTACCTTAGGTTTTTATAAGAAAGAATATAATAGAACATAACTAATATCAACAAAAATATTTATTAATATAGCCATTATAGTATTAAAATAAGTTATTAATAATATAATATTTTATAACGGATAATATCATGGATAAACATTACTAATAACTTATTTAAACTTTGTATTAGATATTAATAATTAACTAAATATTTCTTATGTTAAGAATCTAACAAATTACAACAATAAATGATAGTTTTTCTATAATATTAATCCAAGATTTTATACTTATTTATATTTATATTTATCTCGTCACAAGAAATTAGAAAAATAGAAACTTTAACTAAAAAATAAAAAAAAGAAAAAAAAGAAAAAAAAAAGCTATCTCCAAACCAAAAAAAGCTTTGTTCATCCTTAATGAAAATGTTTTCAACTTTAATAAAAATATTATTTTCAAGTTTAATTAAAAAAACGTACCTTTTAGATTACTAAGAATTGAAAAAGTAAAAATATTAAAAATTTCAAAAAGACAAAAATTGCTATCTTTCACTAGCTAAAACAAGCACTATCAATGTAAAATAAATTAAACTTTAGAAATATCATGCTATTCAAATTCAAAAAAAAAAACTAAATTAGACATAAGAAATATCACAAAATAATAATTTACGATAAAATAATATCTTATAGTTAATTTGGACTTTAAAATGCATTTCAGCGAGAGTTGAGAGAACTAAAAAAACATTATTCCATTACAGAATAATATGTAATAAAAGATTTATGAGGAACAAAACCCATAAGAATCGATAAGAATTTAATCAATTAGTATTCATTTTGTAACTTAGGCCACTCTCGAGTTAAGTTCTTTATTTTGCCCCTCTCCCTCTAGCCAAGTTTCTATTTTCGCCCTTGAGAAATTGAATGTGATACCACTATAAGTACTTTTTAGAGATATTCGATTCTTATGAAATTCGCTCAAATTGAATATGATAACTTTACTATAAGTATTTTTCAGAAATATTCGATTCTTATGAGACGCGCGTAAAACACTCGAGTTTAATTGGTACACATAATTTAATTGAATGTGATAACTCTACTATAAGTATTTTTCAGAAATATTCGATTCTTATGAGACGCTCGCAAAACACTCGAGTTTAATTGGTACACAAAATTTATATTCGAACTCCGTTAAAAAAAGATAGAAAAAAATAAAAAAGAAGAAGAAAAGAAACATGTTCGAATAAATTTGAGGGAGATATGCAGCCAATAGAATCAATTTTATGTGCTCCAAAATCATGGCATTTTGATTTAGACATTGGCATTTTAAGAACTTCACTCTTCACAGCTACAAGACATGAGAGTCAATCATGATCAATGAAGCTAATTATGTAATAAATTACATATACTTTTTCCTTTTTAATGCAGAATTTATAATTATCTGACAATAACTTTAGAAAAACCACTGCAAAACCCCTAACGTAATATCATTTTTTTAATAATCGAGTATTTAGGTCAGCTTACTACAATTCGACTAATTTTAACCCCTAAAATTAACGTATAAACAAATTTCTAGTAAGTCTGATGAAATTCAAATTGATGACTATTAAATAACAAATTTATAGTTGAACTAACTGAACTAACTCTTAGTACGTTCTAAAATAATGTACTTATAGTACTGGTGAACATTTGCATATATCTTTTCTTAGTTTATTTAAGGGTGATTTGCTAATTTGGGACCACCACCTTTAATTTGATCTCTAATTAATAAACTCCCACTTGACATTCAAACTTCAAAGCATTCATAAAAACTTTCTAAGCCCACAAACTTTCACTTTGTTGAGGATGCTATGCAGAGAGAGAGAGTAGCTATGGGACCATCTAACATGTGCATATTTTATGGCTTCAGCATCTTCCATTAAAGAAGGAAAAAAAAAAGAGCTTTATTAGTTCATCAAGGATTCATTTAGTTGAAGGACTATTTTTATGGAATAATTAGTGTATTCAAATTATTAGTACTTGAAATATTAGATCCTAAATAAATATTAGTGTAGCATTTTTTGTAACGAAAAATATTTAGTTGAGAGTAAGATAACTTACGAATAAATAATACGGTGTTTAGTTTAATATGATTTTAACAAAATTAAATATTTTTATCCACAAAAATAATTAAAATAGTCCTAGAACTAAACAACTCATCCCTTCCATGAGTTTAAGATAGTCCCTATAAGAATTATTAAGTTAGATGGGAGGATTCTTAACTAGCATCTAAATAGTTGCCAAACACACACACACACACACACACACATATATATATATATATATATATATATATATATATATAT
>JAOTRH010066825.1:0-50869 GCA_034768845.1 Heliamphora exappendiculata | reverse complement strand
TATAAATATACTTTATTAAATAATAATACAGTTTTAATGACAAAATTTAAAAGTAAAAATTGAATGACTAAAATATTATTCTATACTTTTAGATTTAGAGTTTTGAAAAATCACAAATTAATTTCTGCTAGATCAAGTGAGTCTCTGATATCTGAATTATTTTTTATTTCACGTGGATATTGAAAATGATGAATAAATGAATGAAATGATATGAATGAACAAAAATGATGAATGAATTATGTAAATGAATGATAGAATGATGGGTTAAACGGCGTCCTGCCCGCTGGGGGACGTTAAGCATACCAACGAGGCGAGGCAATAAGGGTGGAGTCACGGTCAGGTGACTTAAGGAATGATCATGTCCACTGTATTAAATGTGGGGTCGCTCCCTACTAAATTCTAGCAAACCGTTTAATATATATTATTCTAACACTGTGACATAATTAATAATTCAGATATCATTGAATTCACACTAGCATGGTAATGAATGTTGAACAATTTCAGGTGACTCTTGAAGGTGTGAAGAATTCAACTTTTGGAGTACAAGAAGTTCAAGTATTATTTCATTTCCTGTAATTGCTATTTGTTTTTCTTCTATTTTTTTTTTGAATAATTTCATAGTTGGAACTTTGTTATCATGGTCAATGCTCTGGGAATTTATGTTGAAAGACTTTCAGTTGGGAATATTTTTTAAAAAATCTATTTTTGCTTTTGGATATAAATTTTAATTCTTTTCAATGGTCATAACTCTGAATAAAGGAAGAATGTTAGAAAAAGATAAAGAGACCTTTGGTGGGTTTTGACTCACTGGCCGGTCACGGACGCCATGTTTTAAAATGGGTCGTGGCACCCCCTTTCCCAAAATTTTCCATTATTGCCATATATTTTCAAAGTGGTTTACCATTATCAACATCAAGCATTAGAAGTGCTACTAGCACTAGTAGACAATGGCATGTTTTCCTATCATTTGCAAACATTAAACAATCAAAGCTATTTTTTTTTACAATTATTGAATTTTTTACAATTAAATTCAACTAATGGAACAACACATAAAGAAAAAGGAAGAGTAAAGAAGAAATTAAAAAGAAAGAAACCAAAAAAGAAGCAAAAAGAGAAGAGTCTATTGGGCAACAATGAAATTAAAAGAGAAAGGTATAGTCGTCGTTGACTCCATAAAAAGAGTGTCATCGAGAGAAACAAAAAAGAAGGAAGAAGAAAGAAAGAAGGAATAAGCTGTTGAGTACTGACAAACCCAGAGAGAGAAGAAGCCAAGAAAGAAGGAAGCAACAAAAAAAAAAATAGAAGGAAGAAGAGAACAGGAGGTGCGTACCTAGAGGTCAATTGGAGGTCTCTGGTGATTAGAAGGAAGAAGAGACACACAACAATATTTGGGATCGATTGTAACTCATCACTGGGGATAGATCGTTGGTGGGGCAGTGGATGGCTAGGGCTCAAGGCCAAGTAAGAGATCGTGCGAATTGTTCTTATCGTTTTCTTTTAGCCTTTTAGATATTTTTATTTCAGTATTCTTTGTGGTATTGCTATTGTATGGCCTCCAACATGTCCAATAATGGACAAGTGTCCTCCAACATTTCTGATGTCATGCTCTACCTTAAAAAAATAGGACACACCATGTGGCGTGTTTGACACGTGTCCCAGCATGTTTGAGCCGTGTGCGAATCCAACATGTCTGACACTGCTACAACACCTATTTTGGCGTGTCCGTACTTCCTAGAATAAACCAAACCAAACCAAACTACACTTTTCTCCCAATTAATTGAGCTCGGCTACATGAATCATTTTACGCTATTCTACTTTGTTAAGAGCCATATTTTTAGTTAGTTTTAATAAATTCATAACTTTTATTAATATCGCATCTCATATCAATTTAGGTCTACCCCTCCCCCTAATGCTTTCATTACTCATGATCTTGCTAATTTTTCTTATTACTGCATCAACTAGTCTACGCTGTATGTATCCAAACCACCTTAATCTATTTTCTCTCAACTTGTCCATGCTTTCTAGAATAATATGATGAAAATACGGTTAAATTAATTTCTTTGACGAATTTCCAGACAATCATTGTTATAAAGATCTTTTTAATTTTACATTACTTCAAGTCATATACTGTATTGTTCACTAAACGATTATTTATAGATTGTGTTAGCGTTACAAGTGCTGATGGGAAGAAAGCTATTATGAAGGTTGTTAAGATCGAAGTGCATTATTAACATCCAAATATCTATTCATACAAACGAGGAAAGTACATGGACATGCATGTACTAGACATTGCAAATCCAACTTTCAGGATTCAAAGACAAATTTTATTCAAGCGAGGCATAATGATGCAGTTAAGATTTTGGAAAATCTTATATTAGGTAATTTTCTATTTTCTTTTATTCCCTCTTATCAATTATAGGTTTTACAAGAATTTAGTCAATTTAGGTTAATTTCTCTATTTATTATTCATAGGGTTTTAGAATTTGGTAACCATGTAGAGGTCTGGAAATGCCTAGGCGAAGTGGGGCTGTCATGGTTAACAAAGTTAATTAATAAAATCATGACTAAAAAAATACCCGAAAAGTGGAGAAAGTATTCTAGTACTTGTATATAAAAATAAAAGAGAGATTTAAAATTGTAACAACTATAGAAGTATTAAGTTGATATGTAATACGATGAAGCTATGGAAAAGAGTGATTGAACATCGTCTAAGGCTAACAACAACAATATCACATAATCAATTTGGTTTTATGTCCGGTCGATCAACTATGGAAGTAATCTACCTACTAAAAGAGATTAATAGAGAAATATAGAGAAAAGAAAAGAGATCTTCATATGATTTTTATAAACTTAGAAAAGGCCTATGATAGACTGCTTAGAGATATTATATAATGGGTGATGGAGAGAAAATGAGTGATAAATGAGTACATTGATGTGATAAGAGATATGTATAATAAAACTGCCACGAGAATTAGATCACCTATAGGAAAAACAAATGAACTTCCAATAACAATAGAATTACACCAATGATTGATTTTGAGTCTTTATCTTTTTGCCTTAGTCATGAACGAATTGATTAGACATATTCAAGATGATGTTCCATAGTGTATATTTGCTGATTATATTGTCTTCGTAGATGAGACTAGGAGTGGAGTTAACATTAAGCTAGAAATGTGGAGGAAAACTTTGGAGTTAAAAAAGTTTCGAGTAAGTAGGAACAAAATGAAATATATGAAATAAAATTCTAGCAGTAATAGGAGTATTAATAGCGTAAAAGTAAATATTCAAAACCAAGAAATACCTAAGAGTGAATATTTTTGTTATCTAGGTTCGATTATTAACATAGATAGAAAGATTGCAAATTATGAACCCATAAAATAAAAGTTAGTTAGCTTAAGTGAAGGAGTGCTTCCAAATTTTTATGTGATCAACGGATACTTACAAGATTAGAAGAAAAATCTTATAGGATAGCTATTAGACCAACGATATTATATGCGACTGAATGTTGGATTGTTAAGAAAGATCACATAAATAAGATGCATGTTGTAAAAATGAGAATGTTAAGGTGGATGTGTGGTAAGACTAAAAAAGATAAAATGAAAAATGAAAAGATTTGTAGAATGGAAGGGATCGCACCAATTGAGGACATGTTAAGAGAAAATAGATTAAGGTAGCTTGGACACATCAACGTAGACCAATTGATACAGTAGTACGAGATCATGAATAATGAAAACACTGAGGAAAGAGGTAGACCTAAATTGGATTCAAATCAACAAATTATAGAAGAGGTGCGTTCTTGCTGCCACAAATTCTGCTCTTACATGTTTATGCTGCATCACCAACTAACGAAATCAAAGAAGAAATGCATAGTTCATCAAGAAGTGTAGCATTTCCCAAGAAGCAATAAAAGATGGAGTGGCAATTGTTATAATATTAGGAGTTGTTACAAAATTGTACCACGGGAAGCTGCAGAAGTTTTCAATGCATCAAAATCAATGCCCTTGGAGAATGCATCCCTGAAAAAGAAACAACATACTTCAAAACAATAAAGAATGTGCCAAAAAGAAATAGGAAACAAGAATCAAAATAATTTCACTTGGAAAAATAAACAAACACAAGATACAAGGACAAAGGGCCAAAAAAAAAAAACAAAAAGATAGCTGGAGGACCACTGTTGCTTGCAACTAGCATAGCCATAAATCTAATAATTATTATGCCACTTCCATATAAATTGCCTTCACAAGCAATTGTATTTACTTTAAAGTGGCTTCTAAGAATGTTGGAAACTACATTCATTCTCGAAGACACCTATAAAGCGAGCCAACTTCACCTCGCCTCACAAGTCACCCAGCTTGTCTCAAAACAAGCTAGCTATTCATTCAGCTCGCCTCAACTAGAGCGTGAATGACAACACTGCCAAGAGGTTCTCTTGAATGTCGATGAAACATGGTGGAGATGACCAAGTCATACAACTTTCATTGTCGAGTAGGGCTCGATTTTCCCAACGCTTGACTCACCCTCTAGTACTTTGGCGAGCACCCATGAGCTTGGGCGCATAAGTGGTCAAGCCCAAGCAAAAAGGATCTACAAGCTTTTAATTAGGCTAGACTTGAGATACTAGAATTTGTTCACACCTTAGCAGGATGGCAAGGAACCAAGGAGCTAGCTCACCAAGTGATGGTGAAGCCTAGGCGGCTAACTTGTAAGAGCAGAGGCAAGCTATAAAGGTCGCTTGCTCCAAGGCGAGTTGAGGCAGCTTGCTCATCGGAGGCGAGCTAAGGCGCTCACTTATCAGAGGCAAGTTGGGTGGTCACTCCTTTCAAGGCAAGGTGAAGATAGCCCCCCAGCTAGTTGCTTGCTAGGCGAGCTAGTCAATTCGCTCCTTGTTAGGCAGGCTGAGAAGGTTGCTTACCGGAGGCAGGTTCTCTGAGATGCCACATGGCAATAATCCTTTCAAAAACCCACATTAATTTCCTCTGCGCACATGTGCTCGTGGCTTTAATAATGCAGGCATACCTGTAACTGTTGCGTCTCTTTGATTCTCCATGTTGAAGTGTCACATCTCATTATTTTGTACTTGCAACAGCCGCAGCTTTGCATATCCCCAAGGAATGCCCCCAGTATAAATAGGCTTAGACCTTAGTCATTTTTCACTTTCTGCATTGAAGATTATTATAGCTCACTACTTGGCTCAAGATTCCCTTCCTTGGCTCATGATTGATATGTTTCCCTCTTCCTGTTCTTTTTAATTCGCAGCGAGCTAGGTTTTTTTCAAGACAACTTCATCCTCATATTTAGTTTTTTCTTTAGGCAAAGCTTCGCGACTTCTATAGGTGCGGACAAGGGGTGGCTCCATTGCGCGTCAAGAGAGTTGAGGCATCAGCAAGCTCGTAGTGGCTCACAATAAGGCCAAGGGTAGAAAGAGTTCTCAGGCTTTCTAATGTCAGAGCACTGGTATCGAGCTCTTTTCCTTGGCTCAGAAGGCATACTATGGAGACAGGTGAGGGAGTTTGATTCATGCAGGGGGGCATCATTGAGCTGTTGCTCGACGGGGAAGAGGCAGATGAGGGGATTGAAGAGTTTATCCCTCCGAGATTAATGTGTTCTTGTATCGAGCAGATGGATCCCCTTAATCTTTTCCAATGTATGATAACTACGTCCTTCCCCACCGAGGATTTAAGATTTTGGCACTAGAGGTAGTTGAGAATTCGGGATATGTGAGGCGGCTCAGGAATGACGAGGTGCTTGGAGACATCACTAGTAGTCTTCGGATTTTTGTGGTGAGGGATAAAAGGTACAACGATGCCATGCTTTCTTGTTGGAGCATGAGCTCACATACTTCTGACATGAGCTAGGTAGAGATTGGTCCTACCTTGGAGGATGTCTCTGAGTTGATGAGGATAGATGTGTTTGGCTATGCTATCCCTTTGTTGAGTGACTTGTCAGAGCCTGATGAAGCCCCAACACTAGGTGGCTTTTCTTACCTTTTGGCAGGCATGGTATATCTTCGCGTTGAATCTGCATTGTTGGACACTGTTGGCATCCTCTCCTTTGAATATAGACAATGAGTGGGGGAGACAACTCAGCGGAGGCCAGCTGACCGGGCCAGATTATGCTAAGTTACACAACCATCAAGCAGAGCACGATTTGCCCGAATGCTTGACTTGCTCGCCCTTTGTTACTTTGGCGGGCACCAATGCGTTGAGCACACAAGTGGCTAAGCCCAAAGGGATCGACAAACCTCCAATTAGTCTAGGCTCGTGAGCAAAAACAAAATTGTCCGCGGCATAGAGAGGAGCTAGGGAGCAAGCTTGCTAAGCGGTGGTGGAGCCCAAATCAAATGGTTGACACGTAGGAAGTTCGGCATCTCACTTTGAGGCAAATCTGGCAGATCATTGAACATCGGGACCGAGCTAGGCAGCTCGCTCCTTGCAAGGCAAGGTGATGATGGCCTGCACCTTGCGAGGTGTGTTTGGTGGCTCATTCATCGGAGGTGGTTTCTCAGAACTGCCAACTTGGCAGTGATTCTTCCATATACCCACAATCAGAATACTAGTAGAATGAAATTAACTGATTTCAATCTTTCACCCCTCACACTAGTCAATTGACTATTAACTTTTTGACAACTGTTATGTCATGGTAAACAAATTACATCTTTCGTTGACATGGAAATCCAAGCAATCCCCAATTCGTACATTGATTACAAGTTAATACGATGCCCAACCAAGAAATTTCAAAATGAGTTTTCAATAAAACTTAAAGTCAAGGTCATAAAATTTCTGACAGAATAACATCTTACCAACTTGAGGGCCCACCGATGAAACTACTCGACTGTCCATCTCTCAAGATGGTTCTCCCTTGTTCAGATGATTGGCTTTCACCTACCATGTTATTAATCTGACTGACATGGCTTCCATCTGGTATCAACTTCAATCTCTCTACATGATGTCCTGACAAATCACTGATTCCCTTCTGATCAACATTAGCAGCAGGTTTATTACCATCGAAGGCAGCAGAACATGAGTGACGTTTGATCTTCCGCAGTGCCCTTTCAGTGTTGTACATGTCAACCTGCAGAATTTAACAAAAGAAATTTAGTAATGGTCAAGATCTATCAATTAAATAAGAGAGTGATTGTCACATCAAAAAACATAGATAGAAAAGAAATGATAGAAAAAACAATCACCTTGACAGAAGTAGGAGACTAATGTCGATAACATGACCTGTTTTCCACATCACACATGAAATGAACTACTAAGTATATACCGTTCTCATTTCACATTCAAACCAGCACTTACATAATTCTTACTCGAAACCAAATTGTGTAAGATTAAAATATGAGAGCATGCACTTCTATTCTAGAAGTGATCTTAGATGTGTTAACATGCACTTCTATAAAGCCACCCAAGCAGCTATCCATGGCACCATACACTGGACCCATCCCTTCTCAATAACAACCAGAAATGTGCTCGGCAGAAACCTTAGAAAATTTGGGCCCATCTTTGGCCATCCCAATAGATCTCCTGCCCAGAGCCTATCTAGCATCAATGCAACCACGTAGCATGATCTTGCTTGCCCACCTATCCCTCACAGAAGCTATCAAACGTCTTTTGGAATTGAAAAAGACCATCCTTCTGCCTATGCTCCATATGATTTCACGTGCCACCATCTTCTTCACTATAGACCCTTCAACCAGACCTTTTTCTGTTGTGCTTACCTAACTCATCCCCTCGCTAAGCACTCAACCCCTCAACCCACATGAAAATATCAAAACAGAAGTCACCCAAACTGTCAACTACCAGTTAAGAAGCACGGACACTTCCACAGAAGAAGCGTGTCGTGTTGTACTCCCATGTCAAATACCGATACTCCTCGAACGCTTCTAAAAGCATGTTCAACACTTTTTAAATGTATTTTAATTAAAAAATTAGATTTGTAGTATCATACACTTTCCCAATACGTCGCAAACATTTCTGCGTCATTTTTTGAACCATCCGAACACATCCTGTGTGATAAATCTCTTCATTATAATAACATTTTGTATTCTTAGAAACACAACTTATGTACATTAAGCATGTGTTTGGACTAGCTTTTTTTTAGTGGTTTTTAGGTTTTTTGGCTTTTTTGTAAAAAAGTAAATATCAAATCATGGCTTTTTTGTGGAAAAAAAATAGAAAAATCTTGGCTTTTTTTGCTAACCCAAACCAAGTGGCTTTTTTTTTGCTTTTAAGCCAAAAAGCTTAGCTTAAAAGCCAGGCCAAACACAGGCTAAATATATTTTGAAACATTTATAAGATAAAATATATTATATTTTAATTTAAGTAGTGATATATTACATATTTTGTATTATCTGTGAATAAATTATTTATCAATTTGACAAAAAATAAATATATAAAAATATAAATTCTTAGCGTGTCTCATACGTGCCGTGTCTTGCACTTTTAGAAAATAAAAAATTGTCGTTCCACAGTGTCCGTGGTGTGTCATATGTCAATGTCCATGCTATGTAGACCATTAATTAAGGACCAATCACTACCCCAAAGGTCTGGTCTTACTCCACAATACGTTGGGCTTCCTTCCTTAAAGGGAAGATGAAGTAATCTTCCCCACCATCAAGGACTCCAGTCTGGCCACCAATGCCTTACCAAAGAAGGCCTTAACACCGTTCATGAAAGTGAAGCCCACCTCCATGTCACAATCTCTCCTCCGCGGGTTCACCATCGAACCCCATCTGGACATTTTAGCATCTTTGTTGCATAAAGGTACTTAATATTCTTCACCTCAATACTTCTTCCCATGCCTTTTGGATTGAAAATTCAAAGAACTGAGGCAAGTTCTTCAATCTTTCCACCCACTACCATGACGTGACTTAGGGATACAGAAGGTCTCCCTTCATAATGAGCTAAATGCCCTCACCTCCACAAAGCACCCATTCTAGTTCACCAAGCTTTGACGCTCTAATAATCTCGACAAATCCTCACATACTACTTAGGAAACCTTTCCCCCCTCTACAACTTCGTCACCTATCACCGCTTGGAAGCCAACCACGATGCTCAAAACTAAATGAAACCAACAAATGTCGAAGATCCCAACCCCTCTCGGCCATCAAGATACACTAGTCACCCTTCTTCTTAGTGACAATATTGAAAGTTTTATGAGCCAACTACATAACTGTGTCAATCATACCTTGCGAATGACATGCTAAATGTCTATGTTTTCTTCAAATCTTTTAGTCACCCAAAAAGGCCAACTCTGACATAGTTTCTGAGAGAATCTGTGAAGGTCAAAATATCCAAAACTGATAAAAGTTGAAGTTTTCTTGAACCAGTCTTTGAACTTTTGACAATGGGAACTAGCATTGGTATTAGCATAGGTCTTCACATAGGTCTTATAAATAATAATTTCGTAAAATATTACTGGGACTTGATGTTTATTGATCTTGAGTAATTAGAATATAATGTTTTTGGATTTAGTAAAATATTATATTTAGGTATTGCACGTAGTAGAGATCACGCTACCTGAGGTCACGTCACGCCACACCCACTGGCTGACAGTCGACCAGCTAACCAGTCGGGCAGCCGACAGGTGGGCTTTTCTACATGCATTTTCATTAGTTCAGTTCCTGGTCTTGCTTCGGTTGGCTAGGGGTTGCGCCCCTCTTCAACATTCGTGTGTTCCAAATCGTGAGAGAGTTTATGCTGAGAAGCTTAGTGGTGGTTTTGAGCTCCCATCCTCACCTTCGTATTGAACTCACCAAAGTTATTATGTTCCCTCCCTTTTTACTCATTGATATTAGAATGTCTCTTAGGCCTCACCACCCTCATAACTCTACCGTACTTTGAGACCTTTGGGTTGGGAACCTTAGTGTTGGAGCACACTAGGACCTCCTTTGCTCACTAGCGAACCTTGCATGAGGATATTATTAGCTAACATGTTCATCGCAGAGAGCATTGCATGTGCTTTTGGTAAAACCCAAGCTCTACATGTGAGATTAGGAACCTTGCGTGTGTGGACTCTTATTACCCAAGAGTTATTTTTCATATTCAAAAGCCCTTTACTGGAACATAGTTTTGTTGTTTGGAGCTTGAGTTTGGAGACGCGTCTTACCCTCTACTACACGCCTCGGTTTGGAGTTTGCACAAGAATATTTAGTCTTGAACCCTAAATCATTTCAGGTAGATAATTACTGAAAGGACTGAGCCTGCGCTCGAACGGTCAACTGGCACGACCCAAAGCCTTTTGGACCCAATGACCCGAGCCCTATTTGATAGTTGGACTCTTGTTTATTGTATTTTTGATACTATTATTGGGGCTAAATCACACCATTTATGCTTTGTTGCGTAAGTTGATATTAATTGGACTAAAAGCATTTGTGGCTAGTGTATACTCTGGTTACATGAACTTCACAAGAGCTTTTGCTCTATGAACATGTGATTTTAGGAGATACGATTTACTGTCAATTATGTGGCTATGCTCAATGTTATGATTTTACAATTCAGTTATTTTATACGAACACAATATTACAAAAAGTACTTAATATAAACATAATAATTTCATGATATTGTCAGAAACCTGGTTAACCATGAAAATAGTTATACTGTAATTGTACTTGAGATTTAAACATACTAATTTCATGACATGATTGGCATATCTGTTGAGTCTCTCGATTGTTTCGAAAATCTAGTGTGGATAGGGAGCTATAAGGGTGGCGATATGTTCAACGTAGATATCTCATCACTTGGGGTTGCTCCCCTATAAACTGAAATTGAGGCCATTGGACGATACACCATAAATATCACATTTAATTGTAAAATTGATATGACACTGACTCATGATTGTTTTGCTTGGAAGATGCTATGCAACAAGCCCGAGGTGATTCGATATGCTTAGTTTATTTTATGCTATAATGTGCTCGGTATAGATACGATTTCAATAAACGTCTCGTTTTACTTCAGTTCATAAATTATGAACTCATTTTATCGTACTGATCTCTTATATATAGGAAATATGGTTGACACACTTGTAACCTTAGCATACACTTCATACGAGCTTCGACTTACGAAGTTGTTTAACATGTTTCAAGGCACGAGAGAGACCAGGATGAAGGCCACTTTACATTGGATGTTGAACGTTGGATTCTTGTGTCTCTGTTTTGTATCTGTGATCAGATCAAACTTATGTTTTGAAGAACCTGTAAATTGTAATATTTGCATGGGCATGTAAACTCTAGTAACTAACTCTGGTGGGGATGAATGTTGTATTAAACTGGTTAAGGTAATCCTTCATTATGCTATTTTGGAACTCTGTTATAATGTTTTAAATTTCAATGCTTTTAAGGTACCAATCTTATATAGTTAGGCTTTGGTTGATGTCACTAGCCAGTCATGCCACTTGTAAGCCCTCCTAAGAATGTTTCATGACAACAATTCTTCTCACATCTTCACAATATTTTCTCAACAAGTATCTCTCAATCGAAATACTAGCTTACCTCGGGCAATCTGATGCTGATGAAACCTTCACCCACCACTTCTCCATAAGCGTAACCGTCATTGGCAATGGAGATCGTCATGTAGCCAAGGGCACTGACCCCTACCAACTCAAAAGAGAGGCTTTTTGACTAGATAGAATTTGAAATGGTATCTTTTAAATGCAATCACTTTCCAAATCAAACCTAGTGGGCCAAAAAGCACCGACACTTCTATG
The DNA here is from genome assembly GCA_034768845.1 of Heliamphora exappendiculata. Classification (NCBI taxonomy): domain Eukaryota; kingdom Viridiplantae; phylum Streptophyta; class Magnoliopsida; order Ericales; family Sarraceniaceae; genus Heliamphora; species Heliamphora exappendiculata. The sequence continues at coordinate 39,166 of JAOTRH010066825.1, read as the reverse complement.
AAGAAGGCGTGTTGTGTCAAACACCTGTGTCGGACAATGATACTCCTCTATGATACCATGTTAAGAATAATGAGAAGCCATACCCAAAAAGATAGGCAAGTACTCTTATTTATAATAAAGCTAGACCACACTATTACATCCCTACACCCACACACAGAATAATAATAAAGATACTACTACGATACATATATATTTAACAGAACACTTATTAAAGCATGTCCGACACTTTTTAAATATGTCCTAATTAAAAAACTAAATTTATATTACCAGACACTTTCGCGACCACATCGAAGACACTTCTTGAACCCACGGACCACATATTATACGATGAATCTATTCATGATAACAATGTTTCGCATTTTTCGAAATACAACTTATGCACACTAAATATGTTTGGAGACATTTATAATATTAAAAGTTGAGTTGTAAAGTAACGATATTGGGTCAAACGAGAAGAGAAAGAAGAAGAGAGAAGAGCATATAAGAATATTATTATGAGAAAATAATAAGACTTAATATAACCTTTACAACATATCAATATTTATACAAGAGATATCACAATAATTACAAGACGATCCTAACAGACATAAGTAATTATCTAACACTCTCTCTCAAGCTGGAGCATAGAGGTCGAACATGTTAATATATATTTAGTATTAATATATTAAGTATTAATAATAACCTGTGGGGACGCCCACAGTATCTATTGTAGGCTCTCATTTGCTTAATAAATACGTATGTATGTCTCACAATGAGATACACGCTTTTTCGTATTCTTTTCTTTCTCTTCTAACATGGTATCAGAGCCATGAAATCCTAACCACCACGAAACCCTAGCTTTCACTTAAACCAGTCGCCAAACCAGAAACCCTAACCCTAGCTGCCAACCAATAGACCCCTTGCCGACCCTCGTCGGCCCTCCGGCACTTGTCGCTGACCCTCGTCGGTCCTCCAACAGTCGTCGCCGACCCTCGTCAACTCTTCAGGAACACTCGCCGACCACAGTCGGCTTACCCACAATGTGCACCGACCCTTGTCAACCCCTCCAGGGGTGACGACGACGTCAGTCGAGCCTTCCTAGGGGGCTCGACGACTTCAGTCAGGCCTTCAGGGGTGACGTCGACCTTAGTCGACTCGACCAAGAGGGTCGCCTCCCTCGCCAGCCCCTCCAGGGGTGACATCAGCCCTCATCAGCCCCTCCAAGAGTGACGTCAGCCACCGGCAGCTCATCCAGGGGTCTTTCTCTGCCACCGACAACAACTGTCAGACCCCGACAGACCCTGTAGGGTCTTCCTCCGCCTCCGAAAGACCTTGTAGGCTCTTTCTCAGTCGCTAGACTTGCCTTTCCTCTTTCCCTCACTGCATCAGTCTGCCAGTGTAGTTCCGCGATGTCTGCAAGTTTGATGATGCTGTGAGGGTCCGGTGTGGTTCTTTGTTATTCTTCCGTGTGGATTGAGACTTGTGTTTGTTTTTGTAGTATTTTTTGATCCCCTTGTTGGTGAACAAGGATGTCAGAGGATTCCGTAACCCGCGAATCCCAGGTTGAAGCTGGTCGGCAGCGTACCACAGAAGTGTTCTCGTCATTTACACGGTTGGTCGATCGACGACTTGATGGCGTTAATGATTATGCTTTATGGAAGAAAAGAACAAAAAGTGTTCTTAAGTCTCTGCAAGGCATGGAATTGGATTCCCACCTGTTTGATGATCCTCCTTCACGAACATCAGCAACTTTTCGGACTTGAACCCGGGATGATGCACGGATATTTAGTCAGTCGCTCAACTCGATGGATCCTTCCGTTCAGGCTTTGGTGGCTAATACTGATACTGTGAGAGAAATCTGGTCCTCGTTAGAATCCATTTATTCAGCCACTAATGATCTTTCCTGTCTATATGACGTCATGAAAGGTTTCTTTCAATCCCAGCAGTCCGGCAAGCCTCTTTAGGATCATTTTATGCAATTCAAGATTTTGGCCAATGAATTTGATAGCCTTCTCCCGTTCACCAATCAGTTGTCTCAGTTTCAGCAGCAGCAGCAGCAACTATTGGTGGTGTGCTTCTTAGCTAGTTTGGATTCCCAGTTTGACTCCGCTCGTTCTCAAATCCTTGCTGGGGCCGACATTCCCACTCTCTTTGAGACATTCCAATGTGTGAGTTGAGCGTCCCGTCGGGAAGAGTCTCCTGGTATTGGTACATCTTCTGTTGAGACCTCTGATCAGTCTGCTTTAGTGGGTTTTCATCGTGGCCGCAGCGGTCGAGGCTGCGGTCGTGGTGGTGGTGGTAACAAGTCCAGTCGTGGAGGAGGTCGTGATGTTGGTCGTGAGACCTGTACGTGCCACTATTGTGGGATCCGGGGACACATTCGCAGTGAATGTTACAAGTTTCATAGGAAACACCCACTGGTGGTTAATTCCACATCTGATTACAGCCAGCAGGACTATATCCAGTTAAGTCCTCAAGGGGCCTCTAATTCGACCAGACGGGTTGTAGAGATGACTGCTGTAGAGTATGACTAATATATGTATGGTCAAATTGGACAGAGTACGAGTTCTTCTGAGCTACCAGCAACCACCTTTGCAGGTAATCCCACTGCATGTGTGGCTACCCCCCACACCTGGATTATTGATTCTGGCGCTTCTGCTCACATGACTAGATCATCAGGTATTCTATCAGATTATAAGTAGACCCCTGGTCACGTTGGTGTGTTGGTGGCTAATGGCTCCCCCTTAGCTGTTGAGGGTTGTGGTGTTGCGACACCAACTCCTGCCCTTTCTTCGTACAATGTCTTGCATACTTTTGATAATCCCAACAATCTATTATCTATCAGTTAGATTACCACTGATTTGAGTTGCTCCATGACATTTTTTCCTGATTCTTGTATTTTTCAGGATCTTACGACGAAGAGAATTATCAGTAAAGGACGGGTCTCAGGGGGGTTATACTTGCTAGATGCTGCTCCTGCTCAGGCGTACTTTGCCTTGTCTTCTTCTGCCCTTGATATTCATTGCCGTCTTGGGCACCCTAGTTTGTCTAGTCTTAAAATTCTTTACCCTAATTTAAGGTCTGTGTCTGCTATTGAGTGTGAGTCGTGTCGTTTTGCCAAGCACCTGCGTGTGCCTTTCAAGTCTCAAGTCAATAAAAGAGCTTATGCTCCCTTTCAGTTAGTACACTCTGATGTCTGGGGACCTAATCCGATTACCTATTTATTTGGTTTTTGTTATTTTGTCAGTTTTGTCAACGATCACTCTCGTGCCACTTTTCTCTATTTAATGAAAAATAAATCTAAGGTTTTATCTGTGTTTACTCAATTTTGTAAGACTGTGCAAACTCAATTTGATACCTTTGTTAGGATCTTGCGTAGTGATAATGGGGGAGAGTATATGTCTACTGCCATGAGGAAGTTTCTAGTGTGTCATGGCATTTCCCATTAAACGTCGTGTCCTGATACTCCCGAACAAAATGGGGTGGCTGAGGGAAAAAGTAGACATGTTTTGGAAACAGCCCGTGCTCTCCTATGTCATATGCATGTTCCTCGTCATTTTTGGAGTGAGGCTGTTCTTAGAGCTTGTTATCATATTAATCACATGCCGTATACTGTCTTGGGTGGTATTTTTCCGATGTCTGTGTTAGCTCTTATGTTACCTGGGCACTCCCTGTCTCTTAAAATCTTTGGTTGCGTATGCTATGTGCGTGACACCAGGCTACAGGTCACTAAACTTGATGCTCGTGCCCTCAAATGTGTGTTTCTTGGCTACCCTCAACACCAGAAGGGGTAACGGTGTTACTGTCCTGCGCTTCGTCAATTTGTAGTGTCACGGGATGTTACATTTCCGGAGTCAACCCCATTCTATTCTCCTTCTCTTGTTCCACCTCCGGGTCGTGAGTTACCTCCCTCCCCTTTGTCTGCCGATTTTTTGGTCTCTCATATTACAACTGATACTCCTGCCTCCCCTTTTGAGCCGCTCCCGGTGCCACCTCCTGCAGCTTCGCCCTATCGTGATCCACCTCCTGCTGAGCCAGTTCTCTCGTTGGTTGATCCGTCGATAAGTAAGCCATCTATTGCTATTCGTCGCCCTTATCGACTCTGTCAGGATCACCCCCGGTATGTTAACTCCTATAAGGGCTTGTCATCTTCTTTACGTGCTTTTATTCCTACAGTTGATACTACTGCTATTCCTGGTAGTGTTTTAGAGGCTCTCTTCCATCCTGGTTGGCGTTCTGCTATGTTGGAGGAAATGTCTGCCCTGGATAATAATAGCACATGGGATCTTGTTTCTCTTCTTGCCGGGAAGTAGGCAATTGGCTGCAAGTGGGTTTACACTGTAAAGGTGAATCCTGATAGCTCTTTAGCTCGCTTGAAAGCACGTCTTATTGAAAAAAGTTATGCTCAAACTTATGGTGTTGACTACTTTGAGACTTTCTCTCTTGTTTCTAAGATGACTTCCATTCGCCTTTTTCTTTCTCTCGTTGACACTCGGAATTGGCCACTTTATGGGTTAGATGTCAATAATGTCTTTCTCCATGGCGATCTTCAGGAGGAGGTCTATATGGAGCAACCTCCTGGTTTTGTTGCTCAGGAGGGGTCTGATCTGGTGTGTCGCCTTTGCCGTTCTTTGTATGGTTTAAAACAATCTCCTCAGACCTAGTTTGGAAAGTTTAGCACGGTGGTGCAACAGTTTGGTCTGCGACAGTCGGGCAAAGATCATACCGTGTTCTTTCATCGGACAGCTTCAGACTGTATTCTTCTCGTTGTATATGTTGATGATATTGTCATCACTGGTGATGACCGTGTTAGGATTAGTAGCCTGAAGGCCTTTCTGCAGACACAATTTCATACTACAGATCTCGGGCACTTGCGGTATTTTCTAGGGGTCGAGGTGGCCAGAGGTAAGCATTGGATTTTTATTTCTCAGAGGAAATATGTGATTAATATTTTGCGCGATGCCAGCCTGCTGAATGCAAAAAGTGTGGAGTCTTCGATGGATCCGAGTGTGAAGCTTCTTCCCGGTGACGATAATGTATTTCCTCACCCTGACAGGTATCGCAGAATGGTGGGAAAACTTAATTATTTGACCACCATGATTAAACCAGATATTGCTTATCCTGTCAGCATTGTGAGTCAGTTTATGCCTGATCCCGGCATTCCTCATTAGAATGCAGTGGTTCGCATTCTACGGTACCTCGATTCTAACCCAGGGAAGGGTCTACAGTTTTGTGAACGGGGTCATTTCCGTACTGAGGATTATTCTGATGCAGGCTGGGCAGGATGCCCGATTGACAGGAGATCCACATCAGGTTCTCTGTCTTTGTTGGTGAAAACCTGGTTTTGTGGAAAAGCAAGAAGCAAGATGTGGTGTCGAGATCTAGTGCTGAGACGAAATACAGGTCTATGGCTTTGACAACGTCCAAAATCATGTGGGTTCGACAACTTCTCGCTGAATTAGACGAACCGCCTATGGGTCCTACCAAGTTATGGTGTGACAATAAGTCTGCTATCTACATCGCTACTAATCCAGTGTTTCATGAGCGGATTAAGCACATCGATATCGACTATCATTTCATCTGCCACGAGTATAAAAACGGCACTATTGATTTGGGCTTTGTTCGTTCTGGTGAACAGTTGGCTGACATGTTCACTAAGGCACTGCCGGGGCCCCGGGTTCACTAAATTTGTAACAAGTTGCGCATGATTGATATCTATACTCCAACTTGAGGGGGTGTTAATATATATTTAGTATTAAGATATTAAGTATTAATAATAACCTGTGAGGATGCCCAAAGTGTCTATTGTAGGCTCTCATTTACTTAATAAATGCGTGTATATGTCTCACAATGAGATACACAATTTCCCGTATCCTTTTCTTTCTCTTCTAACATGTCCAATTTAGAAAGAAGTTGCCAAAAATTAGAAGCGGACAACGATTTGGTAAGAATATTACCCATTGATTCTTGGAGCGAACATAGGGAGTCACGATCTGCTTTGTCAGTAATAAATCACGAATTAAAGTGACAGTCGATTTCAATATGCTTAGTCCACTCATGGAAAACTGAATTATTATCAATAAAGATAGCAGCCTGATTATCACAAAACATCTCCATGGGTGTAGCTGTCTAGATGGCAAAATCCTAAAAAAAAGAACGAACCCACAACATTTCAGAGGCTGTATGTACCATAGCACGATACTCAGCCTCGGCACTAGAACAAGCAACCACGTTCTATTTGGACAAGATTATCGTCGATTTCCAGCCCAATCAGCATCACTGAAGCCAACCACAGATAATATATCAGATGGACGACATAGCAAGCCACACCCTGGAACACATTTCAAGTAACGGAGAATATGACAAACATCATCAAAATATAGTTGACGGGAAGCATGCATAAACTAACTGACAACCCCAACAGCATATGTGATAACGAGACGAGTAACAGTAAGATAAAATAACTTTCCAATAAGCCGGCAATATCGACCAACGTTCAAAAAAGGATCACCCTGTTCAGCATCAAGCTTAACAGGGGCCTCTATCGGAGTGTCAAGAGGTCGTGTTCCAGGAAGACCAGCCTCAAAAAGAAGATTAAGGACATATTTTTGTTAAGAAAGATAGATACCCTGAGAAGATAGAACAACTTCAATACCAAAAAAATAACAAAGAGTACCCAAATCCTTAGTATAAAAGTTTTTTCCTAAATGCCGACTGAGATCGACAATACCAACCGAGTCATCACCCGAAATGATGATATCAACATACACAATCAATATAATAGTACCCATAGATGAGTGATGAACAAAAAGAATGACCAGATGTGGAGCGCTGAAAATCATAGGCAAGCATAATAGAAACTAAAGCAATCAAACCAGGCACAGAAAGACTGCTTGAGTCCATAAAGGGCCTTACGAAGGCAACACACAAGGTGCTCACTACCAGGAACTACATAACCAAGTGGCTGCTCCATATACACTTCTTCCTGAAGGTCATCGTGAAGAAATGCATTCTTAATATCAAGCAAACACAAGGGCCAAGAACAATTAACGGCAATAGATAGGAGAATCCAAATAGAGTTAAGGCAAGCCACCAGAGAGAAAGTCGCTCCGTAATCAGCCCCATATGTCGGAGTGTAGCCTTTGGCAACCAAACGTGCCTTAAGCCGTTCTACAGAACCATCCAGAAGGTACTTCACTGTATAAACTCGCCGACAACCCATCACGTACTTCGCAGGTGGAAGTGGAGTGACTTCCCAAGTCTGGTTCTAATAAAGAGGTCTCATTTCTTCACCCATAGCAAGTTTCCATTCAGGCATCGACAAAGCCTGTTTATAAGTAGATGGAATAGAAATAAAAGGCAAGGTAGTGGTAAAAGAATGAAGACAAGAGGACAAACGATCATATGATACGAAAGTTGCAATAGGGTGTTAGTACATGGACGTTTATCTTGACGCAAAGCTGTAGGTAGGTCAAATTATCATAAGACAAAGCCAAGAAGTCAAGAACCTCTGTTGAAGAAGATGAAGTGGCCCTGGCCATAAGAGATAATAGGCCTATCTTGAAATTGTTGATAAACCTACAAATTCATATTAGAGAAGGATGTAAAAGGTAAGGAGATTGGTAGAGGAAGAGTGGGAGAAGAGAAGGACTCCCTCTGACGACAATGGATGAGATCAGAAGAGAGTTGTTAACCTAAAGGAGCAAAAAAAATGAACGGACTCAAAGAAGATTACATCAGCACTCACAAAATAGCGACGATACTCGGGATGATAACAATGATATTCTTTTTGAGTACGAGAGTATCCGAGAAAGACACATTTACAAGCTCGATGAGATAACATATCATGACTGAGATCAAGCACATATACAAAGGTAGTACACCCAAAAAAACGAGGAGTGAGAGAAAAGTAAGAGAATTAGAAAACCACATGGAAATGGGAGATTTGTGATTAAAAACAACTAACGGGATGCAAATAATGAGGTAACATCTAGTAAGAACAGCATCACTCCAAAAATGTTTGGGTACCTGGGCATGAAATGAAATGGGTATCTTTCATTTGAGATGAAAGATTTGGATCCTTTGCGATACTTCCTTGGTATAGAGGTTGCTTCTTCCCTCACAGGTTATCACTTATCTCAATCAAAATATACAAATAAGGTGATCCATTGTGCTCATCTCACTGATGATATAGTTTTGGACACTCCCAATGAGTTGCATGCTAAGTTCTCCCCTTATGATGGCGTTCTTTTTTAGGATTCCACTGTCTATTGAGAGATTGTTGGGTGTCTGGTCTATCTTACTGTGACTCGTTCTGATATTACGTATGCCATTCGTGTGGTGAGTCAATTTATCTCTGCTACTCGCTCCATTCATCACTAGGCAGTTCTACTTCGCATTTTGCGTTATATTCGTGGTACTATTTCTCATAGCCTATTCTTGTCTTCGTCTTCATCATTGACTCTTCGAGCTTATACTGATGCTGATTGGACTGGTAATGTATCTGTTCACAAGTCTACTTCTGGCTTTTATGTATTTCTTGGTGACTCTCATTTTCTGAAAAAGTAAAAAACAGTCTGTCATTACTCGTTCTACTGTTGAAACTGAATATCGTGCAACGGCTCATGTTACTACTGAGATTGTTTGGCTCCGCTGGCTCCTCTCTAATTTTGGTCTCTCTTTCTTCTCCTATTTCTCTCTACTAGAATAATAAGAGTGCAATCCAGATAACTCATAACTATGTCTCCCACGAATGTACAAAACATATAGAGATCGATTGTCACTTCATTCGTCAACATCTTCAGCTTGGTACCATTGATTTCCTCTTCGTCTTCTCATCATTGCAGCTTGCCGATCTCTTCACCAAGGCTCACACTTCAGCTTGTTTTCGGTTTCTGATTGACAAACTCTCACTGTTCACCGGGCTCGCATCATGAGTCTGAGGGAAGTGTGAAAGAAGTGGTGTATGTTCTTAGGATACTTTCCCATTATTAAAATCTTATTAGGATATTATCCTATTATTAGGAGTCTAAGAATATACTATTATTATTATTAGGATATTTACCCATTATTAGAAACTTTTTCATTATTAGGATTGTGAGAATATACTATTATTATTATTATGATCTTGTTTCCTAATTAATCTTATTATTATTATTAGGGTTTTCGATAGCCTATATATATGATATATCGCTTTATTTTATTCAAACTTTTGTAATATAGCAATAATATTTTCAGCTTTATTTTCAGGTACGAGCAACCTCTAATAAATGACGGTGCGTACGTTCAGCAACGCTGTTTTGTTGAGATATGTGTGCACAATTGGTCTGATGAATAATACCACGATAAACACAAAAAGCATTAACAGAAGACTGCATATATTTTAAAACATTATCAGATCGAAGAATCTTAATACACTTGCCAAATTGAGTAAAAATTTAATTACAAAACGTGAAAAGAGCAAAAGATTATTCAGATCGTTGTTTCAACAAAAATAACCAGGTCATACAAGTGTAGCCATCAACAAAAATAACAAAAGAACAATATCCATTAATACTCAGAATACAAGATGGACCCCAAATGTCTGAATGGACAACAACAAAAGACTTAGACTGACGGCTAATACTACTATGAGCAAAAGAACTACAGTGATGTTTGCCTAACTAACCAGCTTCATAGTCAAAAACAAGCTCATGACTCAAACTAGGAATGGCCAACTTAAGTTTAACCATAGACGGATGGCATAAGCGAAACTGCCACTGAAGAGGAGAAACCATTGCACTCGAGGCAAATGAAGTGCGAGAATCAGAAGTAGGAGCACAAGATAATAGAGCCCATTCTTTTCATGCCCCAAACCAATCATTCTCTTGGTCTTGAGATCCTAAAAGACACAACAAGTAGGAAAAAAGATTACTGAGCAATGTAAAGCTTTAGTTAATTGACTGACCAAAAGCAAATTAAAGGAAAAATGAGGGACATAGACTGAAGGGTAAAATAAATAAATAAAAAGAGACGAATGGAGAACGCATTGACCGTGGACAAATTGAGACGAACCATTCGCTTAGACAATTTAATGCTCAATAGAAGTCAAATTAGAGGGAGAAAAAAAAAAGAATTACCAAACATACGAGAGCTGGCACCAGAGTCGAAAACCCAAGATAAATAAGTAATGGCGGCACACATAATATTACCTAAATTGGCTAACATGGCAGTAGAAGATGAAGGCAATACAGTGCGCAATGTCTGAACGAACTCGCTAAGTATAGCAGTAAGGGCATCATTAGAACCAGAAGGAAGCACCAAGCTAGAGGGCACAGACGACAACTAAGACGAGGCTGGAGAGGAACTATCAATGACCTGATGGACATAATCTGGTTTACCATACTTGGCCCAACATTAAGGCTCAAAATGATTGTTAGCATTACAGAAGTCACACTTGTTATCTCCACGGGAGCTACCAGAACCACCACTACGAGATACACCACAAAAGCCTTGACCCCCACGACCACCACGACTATGTCCCCGAAAATTACCATGGCCACCACTGTTAGTAACTAATGCAGATGATTGGGAAACAAAAGAAGAACCAAATGTAGCCGATGAGTGGTCCAAGGAAGAACGCAATAAGCGAGAATAGATATTAGCCGCAATAGGCAAGGTCCCACTTGCAAGGATTTAACCTTTAAAACCACGAAGTTCAGGATCGACCCCAGATAGTAAAGAGCAATCATAAAATCCTCCCAATGTCACTTTTGTTACTATACATTAGTAGTGAAGGGACGATGTTGCAATAATTGATCCCACAAACTCTTAAGCTGACTATAGTACTCAGATAGAGGTTTCCCAGATTGCTTGAGTGTGAAGATCTGCTCATATAGCTCATATACCCATGAAACATTACTCTGGTTCGAAAAGGAATAAGTTAGAGAGTCCCAAATCTGTTTGGAAGTATCACAAAATTCCACTGTTGTAGCAAAATGAGGTTCCAAACTATGCCACAACCATCCCATAACAATAGAATCGATAGTCTCCCATGTAGAGAAATTAAGATCACGTTTCGTTGGAGGATCCATGATGTATGTTAATCGTTGCTTGCCTTTGAGAAAAACTTTAAATAGATGCAACCAAGCTAAATAATTAAGACTATTTAGCCGTTCAGACGTCACACATCTAGAGCAAATCATCATCTTTAAGAATGAGACGTTTGGCGTCAGCCATAGTAAAAGATTCAAAAACAACCCAATCAAGAACCAATAACCACATGTGATATAGATTAAAGCAATAAACCGAAGACGAACAAACCAATAGTAGGTAGGCAGCAAAGAAGGAACTTGGAGCAAGAACAATCCAAAGAAGAACAAAGCGCGTAGCAGCTGTAGCAAAGGAGGGCTAGAACCCGAGAAGTCAATGAAGCCAAGTACAAATGCGGTCGAAACCAACGATTCACTTTGAATCATAAGAAATAAGGCCCAAATCAAGTCTATGAGCATCAAAAAAGGGATCTAAGATAAAAACAAAGCAAGACAGCAACCAAAAATGGAAAGTAGGCGCCTAGGGTTTTGTCGCCGCCACTGTGGAAGCTCAAATCCTTGTCAATGGAGTTTGAATCAACAAATCGATATCCAAGAAGCCTTGTAGAGATGATTTTGGTACCCATTGAAGAGATTTGAACAACCGAAAAACAAATCTGGAGCTTCAATCAACGAATCGCGATCTAGGGTTTGAAAATTCCAAAAATCATTCAATAATTCGAAATACTCATGAGGTGACTTCAAAAAATTTCACAAAAATCACCATATATCTCAGATGGTGCCAACGAGTCAATCAGAGTAGATGATGACGACGTCAGTCTGTACGAATGATGACATCATGCTGACGGCATCCTTACGAGGCTTACGTTAGCCATTCTGGTTTACCCTAAATCAAGTCTTAGATGTTCCCGGCGTGTTCTAGAGTAAGATCAAAAGGCTCTAATACCAAGTTGAGTTGTAAAATAGCGATATAGGGTTAAATGAACAAAGAAAAAAGAGAGAAGAGCACAAAAGAATATTATTATGAGAAAATAGTGAGACTTAATATAACCTCCACACCACATTAATATTTATATAAGAGACATCACAATAATCACAAGACAGTCCCAACAGACATAAGAAATTATCTAACATTAAACATATAACTTTTTAATTTATTTATTGATCTATTGTTGTATTGCATATCTTTATTATGATCATTACCTTTTAATAAATTATCATATATTCGGCATATAATGAATATATAAAAATATCACTTTTTAACGTGTTCTAATGGTGTTGTATCTTGCAGTTTTTTTAAATCAACGTGTCACTATTTCTGTTGTGTTAGTGTCATGTTGCATGTCCGTTTCCACACTACTTAGCTAATGATTCCCTCTCTCTTTCTTTTGGTGAAAGCTTGATTTGATATTTTCTATCAACACCCATTTCATGTAGATGAAAACAAAAAATTGTCCCTTCAACGTCAACTTATGTAGGTCTCTACGTTCTTTACACTAATTTGAAAAATGGTATCTTCATAAGGCTAAGGAAGGTTTGTGGTGGCAACTATTGAGAATATATATGTGTGTGTGTCATAGTGGCGTTGAGAAAAAAGCTATACAAGGAACGAACACTTGTGGAATTTCCGCTCAATCAAATAGGGGAAAAAATAAAGAAAAGAAAATTGTAGCACGTCGCATTTTTGTAATAGTAGGTATGTATATGTCGGCCTAATGGCAAGTGCTCTGTTCTAACTCTATAGAATGGATTTGAGTCATGGGAATCAACAGTTACAAAAAAAAAGTGGTGGGAACAGCTACCACTCTTATATGACCTTTACACATACAAACACTCTTAGATAGGGTATTACACACACACACACACACACACTCTGTTAACAAGGCATATTACTAGTAAGGAAAAATAAACCAGTGAGAAATCAAGAACACATACAGGCTGGAAGCATTTTTATCAATGAGCAAAAATGTTCCAAACACTCTCTCTTAGATAGGTGTATTACACACACACACACTCTCTCTCTCTTAGATAGGTGTATTACACACACACACACACTCTGTTAACAAGGCATATTACTAGTAAGGAAAAATAAACCAGTGAGAAATCAAGAATACATACAGGCTGGAAGCATTTTTATCAATGAGCAAAAATGGCCCAAACCCTTTAAGGAGCCCAATACACCAGAATTTTCGAGAGTGAAGCAACAAGATGCAGTGCTGTTCACCTTACTTGTGTTACGCCATACTTACTAGTCCTTTATTTGAAGAGCTTAAAGAGCAAGACTGGAAGGAAAAGGTTGTGTCCAATATGGCCCAATCCAATGGCATTTAGAATTCCAGAAGCTATCCTTCATAATCTAGGAGCTCAGACTATTTTGACATTTCTTGGAGTTTTCAAGCCATATTTCAGCAGCTTACATTTCAGGAAGATTAAAGACAGCAAGCACAAGCAAAGCCCAAACAGAGTTGTCTTTAAGAAACAAACCATGTTTCAGATAATGTTTTACTAGGGCTTAGCAACCAGTTGGAATCATATTCCCAACCATCCAAAACGCACGCAAAAGAGAAAAATAACAATAAAACAGGGCGGAAACAAAGGTCGAACTTCCCTCAGTCAAAATCCTCCACCACTTAACCAGAAACAGTGAGCAACAATCTACTCTGTCAATTGGTGTTTCAACCACATTAAATGACACTATTTTAATACCCACAAAAGAAGCCATCCTCGTTCCCAACTTGTTTGGAGACTAGCAAAGAAACCCACCTTCGCTCAAAATGGTGCAAAAACAGTTCACAATCACCCAATCAAGTGAGATCAACTTCAAAGATCAGCTAAAGTTATACACCAATCTCTTCCACAAAGTTCCTTGTACATATGACAATTTCAACGAAGGCCTATACATATCCGCCAAAGCAAATGTGCAGAGATATATGGTTGGTCCCCATTTCCAGAAATCGGGAAGCAGCCGTGTCCATGTCGAAGTGTGACACTCGGATCGATGCCTACAGATCACAGAAGTTGATCTGGATAATTATAATTTACAGATGTAGCAAATTGTAATATTTATTATTGAAACTTTTCCTCTTTAACATTATAAAAGTTTCTGCAGACAGCCATTTGTATACTTGTAGTATACAATGGTTCTCGTCATTAGTTACTAGAGCATCAGTATCTCACACTTACATCCCAAATTCTTCTGCAAAATGAAACCAGGATGGCAAAGCCCATTCCAGCTAAACAATCAATCAATGACTTTAGGTAATGTACACAGTCAAGGGAGAGCAGCAGAGTAACCATGAAAGGAAACACATCCAAAAAATGGCAATTTAATAAAGGAAAAACTTACAGCACTTTTAATCTTGCTTGTTATATCAGCAGCCTTCACAGAAGCAATCCTCAAACACTGCATAATGACACTGTGCATGACACCCACTCCTCCAGCTTTTTGAATAGCACAAACATCCCCATTTGTATTAAGTGTAGCAATCATTCTCCCCCTCATAACAGACTCTTCCTTATGGGTAGGATCAACAACCTAGGAAGCACAAGTTACATAGAAAGCGAGCTTGACACCTGGAACTGAGCAATAAATGAACTTTCTTTAATGAATACAGACCAAAATACTTTTATGACTTAGTTTGCCTACCACAATGTTCTCATCACCCAGAAACGCAAAGGTTACGGCTATAGGGAGATGATGTATTATCAAAGGAAGTGGCTCTCTCACCTATCAAAAAGCAACAAATGTTGAACCACCCATAAGTTTTTTTTTTTTATAATCAAATAGTTATTGTAAAAAATGGCATGCCCCATATTAAAAAAAAAAAATAAACAAAGAATAAGGTCTCCAGAAACCACCTATAAGATGATGAATTTCAGCTAATGATGTATTAAGGAACAACAATTCGTAATAGGACCAAAATGATTTAATAATAGCCAACATGGATAGAGATATTGCTTCATTGCAAATATCTCAATCATCAGTAATAGCATGACACCAAAGACTAAAGCACCCCAATTGGCACATGCACACATGACACAAAGCAAATTAATGAATAGAGAACATCTGTGAGGAAATTAAATAGATAGGCACGTGATTCAAAGTTGATAAGACACAATGAAGGATCTTTACAGGGAAATAGAGTAGAGAACGAAGACGAGGCATGGACACAGACATGATAAGCTGGGGTTTCTGTCTCACAAGTTTAGACAAGGAGGGCAATACAGAGTGGAGAGGAAATACATACATATATATTTTTGCAGATATACTGTATAAGTACGTTTACATCATGTTATGGAAGAATAAATGCAAAACTCTGATATAAAATTTATGAACTTCTTACATTAATAAGTAACAATGGAGTAAACGTAATGGGATAAGCATCATGAAGAAAAAAGCTATATAAATAGGAAAATGCTAACCACTGCCCATTTGGGCCGTGGAAAATGGATAAAAAGTGTATAGATATCCGTGCAAAGTGTATTGATATTTGGAAAAGTAGCACGCCCACCTCCAAAAGTGTATTGTTATTAAAATTTTGTCTCTATTACCCAATTATCCACCACTAAGTGGATGGTAGTTAGCATGGTGCATATAAATAAACCACTACTCTCCCATATTAGCCTCTTAATTCTTTCCTATGATAATAACTAACTAACTGTGTTAAATGGCTGGCATGTGCATATATAAGTACAATTCATAGTTCTAAAATTCATCAACCTTCATGCAAGAAAAAATTTTAAAAAGTCATTTTAAGACCAGTTACCTGAATTTGAATTGGTCAAAATTCAGAAAATTAGGATTCCGGAATTAAAAAAATATTATTTTAATTTGGTCAAGAAATAACCCAAACTTCCTAACAAAAAAATGGTCAAGTTGGTCAAAAATAATTATAAAAAATACCATTTTTCCGAAGAAATTGTTTTAAGAAACTTCCAGCAACTGTCAAACACATTTAGGACAATCCAAGAAACATTAGTATCTGCCACATTTAGCGCTTTTTATGGTTTTGAAGAGTAACTCAATGTGTAACCATTAACTTGTGAGCAAAACATAAGTCATTCACAAAGGAAAAGAAGTCTTTTATCCCCATAACCTAAGTTGGACAAAAACACAAGCAGTACACTGCCACGCCAACACGTCGATTTTAAATTTAAAAAAATGCAAAACACAACACTTCTTTATACGTTAAATAATTATATTTTTATATATCTATTACCTATTAAATATATAAATAATTTATTCAAAAATAATGAAAAACGGGAACATATAGCTAATTGAATTAAAAGGCCAAATTCATCTTATAGCTATTATAAAATATATTTTGTGTGAATAAGTTGGGTTTTGAATATTCAAGAATTTCTTTTGGTATTAGTATTCAACATATAATTACTATGAAGAGATTCACTGCAAAGGACGTATTTGGAAGGTCCAAAAAATGTCATCTCATTGGCCCCATTCCTAGATGTTATCATACTATTGTGCCATACCATTTTCTAGCAGACTATCTTTAGAAAATAGTCTGTTATGTTAAGATGATCTGTTTCATACTAGTCATCTAAGCGTCCTAAAAGTGTCGAAAAAGTATCTGATATTTTCTTTTGCGGGTAAAGACAATCATATAAACAAGGCATAAAGGGGATGTCACCCATAAACATAAATGGCCATCAACAAGAAAGCCTCATACACTTCCCTGTGTATCAAAAAAAACTCATACAAAATCTAAATATTCAAAGAGAGGAATTGCACTCCACCATATTCTAACTATACAAGAGACTAACCAAACTACTTTAAAGCTTATACAAAGGGCTCTCAACGCCTTCAAAAGCCCATGATTCATCTCTGTTTTTTCCTAATCTTAGCTCCTTGCCAACAAAGAAGAAGCTCGACCATCGTTCTAGGAAACACCCAAGACAAACCAAACCAAGAGATACCAAGAGATGACTGAGCTCTAGAGCTTTCAAGCCATAGTTATTAAAAGCGCGCCTAGGCGTGCGCCTAAGCCTAAGCCCAAGGCGCCAGTAGGCGTAGTTCATGTGCCTCAAGTATAATGAGGTGAGGCAAGTTTAATGAAGCGTCGTCTAAGCGCGTCTCGAGAAGAGGCTCAAGGCGCACACCTCTTGCGCCTCATTTATACTCTTGATTCTTCTAGTTGAATCTTGAGTTCTAATTTAGTATTCTATTTCTTCTCCTCCTCCTCCTCCTCTTGTTCTTGTACGAATCATGATTCATGACCCCTTTCTCACTTTGATTTGTACCTGCGTCGTGCTCCTCCCTCCATTCTTTCTCTCTATTTCTATCTCACTATCTCTTCTAACTCTCACTCTCAGTTTCGCTCTATCATTTTTTCCCCTTTTTCCCCTTCTCTTGTTTCTCTTTTGTTTCTTTTAAATTGAATTGACATTCAATTCAAGTATTATTTGATAGTAAATTTGAACTTTTATACTTTTTCCAAATTATAATGTACTTGCAAGTCTTGCATGCAATCGTTGGTTTCAAATTAGATACTCACATATTCTTTTGGTGGGAGAATATTGAGAAAAAGTACATCTTTTATGTATATCTAACTATTGTTGAATTTTCCTATTTAATATTTGTTTAAGCAAAAACTGTTGATTATTTAGCATTTAGTAGATTTTTTTATAGTTTTTGGAATGCAAATGTTTATTAAACATTTTTATCTTGATATTTATAACATGAAAATTTTAGATGCCGTTTGGTAACGTTTAGATTTTCTATTTTCTGTTTTTGTTTTTAAATTTTTCGTAAACTGTAAACGAAAACATGTTTGGTAATTATTTTTGTTTTCAAAAAACTGTAAATAGTTTTCAAAATTTACAAAATTTTAAGAAACAGAAAAAATGTGTTTTCACTTATTTTGTAAACAAATTTTAATTGAATTAATCCGTAACCTCCAACTACCACTTTTCAAACATTTATGTTACTAAACACGTTTTTGTTTTTTTTTTTACGAACATAAACAAAAACATATTTTTTGTTTTTCGTAAACAAAAAACAGAAAACTGTAAATGTTACCAAACGGGCCCTTAATGTCTATATTGCATTACCAAACGGGCCCTCAATGTCTATATTGCATTTTGAATAAATTGTATATGCTATTTGCTTCGTTTTTTTTTTTTTTTGACGTCATGCGCCTCACTTCAATAAAGCTCGCACCTCGCCTTGTGCCTCACCCTTAAGCTCTCAAAGACCTTTAGAGCCTCAGTGCGCCTATCGCTTTTAATAACTATGTTTCAAGCTATCGAACAATGTATTAGGAGATGAACTACTGATTCTCCATGCCTTTTGCACAAACAGCACCAATTCAATATGAAAAACCTCCTACGGATCAAATTGTCTGCAATAAGAATATTGTTTTGCACCATGCACTAGAGAAGAAAAATAAAAAATAAAAAAAAGGCTACTTTAGATGGAGCACAAGCCTGCCAAATAGCCTTCCAAGTAAAAGACATGTTGCTGGTCCCGCATAGGCCAGGTAAAGAGATCTTATTTGAAAAGTCTCCGATAAAGAGATCTTACTTGAAAAGTCTCCGATGAGACCAATCTCAATCTCACCACATCCTCTCTTGTGCCAAAATTCGACCAGCCATGTAATCTTGCAATAAGAGCCAATACGTCTTCCATCTCCCAACCTTCAATCTCCCTGCACAACAAGATATCACATACAACATGATCCCCCTCCCTCCTTAGGTAGTCAGCCACATACGCATTTGGATCCACTGCCAAATGACAAATCGGCGGGAAGGTATCCCTCACTTTTTTGCCCCCACATCAAACATGATACCAAAACTTAACTCGTCTTCCATCCCCCACCACCATAGTCAAGAAACCCGCAACAACATCTCTCTTCCCTAATACCCTTCTACAGACCCACCACATGAGATAAAAATACTTCACACCATGTTTAACCAAGACACATTTAAAAAGTGTCAAACGCGCTTTTAGGAGCATCCGAGGAGTCTCGGTGCCCGACTCGAGTGTGGCATGACACACCTACTTTGAAGAAGTGTATGTGCGTCTAAAGCCCATAACGTTAATGAAAATTCAAATACATTTAATCTCCAATTCTCATAAACGCAACTCCATAAATAGGAACCTAGTAAAAATTCACTATTTCAAACATTCTAGCCATAATAAAAAACAAGTAAACCGCCCAAAACATAACTTGACCCATGTTACAACACACAAGCGCTGCATGCTATGACCAGCGTATTATAAAATTACCAAATTTACTGCCAAGAAAGCTTCTCAGGTACTGAAACAACAAATTCAAAACATTCCTGCAGATATTTACAATTATCATCTCAAGAAGTAAGGTTTCACATCTACCACATCAAGCACAGTGCAATCTTTATTTCTAAAAAGACCCTAAATAAGGAAAGCAATTGACCTCGGGTGGATGTATTATCACTTCTTGACCATCATCTCCAGCTAATGTGCATTCAGGCCGCCGGAATGTGGAGAGAGCAGCCAAAGCAGCAACATTGGCAGCATCAACAAGATTTCTGTTTTCATAACCAAGAAAGAAAAAAATAAGGTCACATGAAAAAATAATATTAGAAGTTGGCATGGAGTTACAGATAGTTTATAATTTACCCCCAATTGTCTAGAATGTGAAGATCAATGCGAATGGCCCACACTAACTTCCTGGCAATGACACAAAGTGACTCCATATCTACTGCTCGGCTTTCCCTGCGAGATATATAATTTCATATCAATACTTGTCAAAATATATATAAATAAAATTTCATATCAATGCAAAATCCAACCAATTTTGTTTTTTATTCTTTACGACAAATATTGTTCATATCATGCAACCAAGATTGACCAAGTGGTATCATGCTTGTGACATGGGCCTAACAGGAAGTAATTTCTTAAAAGCAAGTGTTGGATCTGTACTACATTAATTAGAGAACTCAATGAGGAAAAGGAAGAAAGAAAGGGAAAAAGAACTAGTGTGCCCAATAAAAAGGGGGGAAATGATTCTCACACTCTCTTTTTGTATGAAAATACTCCATATTTTGTCTTTTACGAAAATGCCTTGCTTTTTGTAAGAAGTGAATTGCATAAAAGAACAATGTGTTAATTTACATGCTAAGATAAAAAGAAGAATGTGTAAATTTGTATAAAAGGGGAGTGAAAGATTTATTATCCGTGAGTTATGACAATCAAGGTTCTCCTCCATCGACTGAGTCAACCTCAGATGCCAAGCAACCTATTTCCTTAAAAAATGCACCTCCCTAAATTTTGGGCACTTTGATAAGCTCCGATATTAAAACTATATGGAGAAAAAGGCTTTGCCAGCTTATAGCCAAAAAGACATTACTATTAAACAAAGCCAATTCTGCAAAAAGATAGAAGTAACGAAAAAAACATAAAAAAGTCACCTTAAACCACGGTCTATTAAGCGTACCAACTCGACCGAAGATTCTCCAGGATGACCTGCTTCAAACAAAGGATCAGCCATTGGGGAGAACTCAGTGTAGATTGAAAGGGTCCCTTCATTTGGCCTATCCCGGTAAGGTTGAACTAGTTGGGAAGTTACAAAACCCATAACATGAGTCTGACCAAGCTGCACTTCTGCTGAACCATCTTCTCTGCACAGTGTGGCATATAAAGGGAATTTGTTCACAAAATGTAGAATCAAAAGTAGTATAGGCATGTTGAAACAACAATAACACTCCAAATGCAATGATAATACAACAATCAACAAGCCAAGAACTCAAAAGGTTTAACTTGAGAAAGAAAATAACATCCATCAAAGACAACCAAGAGGATTTACACAAATTGATGCGAATAAGTAGATAAAGTTACTATGGAACAAAACGACTGGAATCTTTAACTAGCAATAGCCATTGTAGAAGTTTCAACATCAGAGACAGATAATATTTAGCAATATCAATGACAAACAATTGGACAGGAGTAGCAAGTTAACTAAATTAAATAAGGTAATTGAACAAATTACATAGACAAGGGAAGAGAAATATTTAGAGAGAAAACGAGGTGAGAATATTAAAATATGATTGTAACCTGATTACTTCTCCCAATATCCCTGTCTACACAATATGACATCGGTATGCCCTATTCTTCTATGTTACATCGAGACTCTAGTTTAGTGCACCGTAGGCATAGCCGTATTGACACAACACCGATACTAACAAGAGATCTGTGTCAGAAACTTCTAGTTGGAGACGACCATATGATATTATACTTTTTCTCTTTTAAAGATGCAATTATGGAAGGAAATCCATTGCGATTGCTTAATTTGGAGCTCATTCAATTAAATATTTTTTAAGCCCTATATACGAAATTTTATATGTATATACAAAATATAAATATATAAATATAATGCATTACATGTGTCATAGCCCCTTTTTCAGAACATCTGATTTAATTGTAGAGCTATTTCACTTAAAAAGTAACAACTTCATACGTTATCACTCAAATTACAATGTTCTTCAATGTGCATGAGGTGTCCACACATCCATACCTAACTATTGACTATTATATATATTTCAAGCTGGGCCCTTCTATTCTTAAATTTGGGATTCAAAGAGGTGAAAGACCTAAAACACACCTGCACCTAAAATTCAATTAACATAGACTATGTGTTGAAATAACTATTCTTACCTACCAAACTTGATAGTTAGCCGTCTATAATCAAATGGACGCCGACCATCAACTCTAAGGTCCGATAGTAAAGCAGTCTCAATAAATTTCTTCTCATTCACAGTCATCAGCAAGGTATTAGCCAACCTCTGCTCCATTTTTTCCCTGCAAAAGTACCCCAAAGATATTCAACATACTCAAAAATATAGAAGGCAAGCTTGCATCCATAACACATTTCCACAAACACTTTCCTTCATTATCATATCAGTGGGAAAACTATACGTAGCATATACCATATCGCATTTGACCAAAAATCGCAGTATACGAAAGCATATCGCATGATCGTATCTAGTAAATTGGTGATGATTTTGTGGAGGGTTTTGAAGAGGAAGAAGATTCTAAATCAAAAGGAGTACAAATGGATAAATTTGTGAGCAAAGGAAAGGGAAAACAAGTCACTTTGCCCTCTATGGTAAAGGACAGGACAAAACCATACCTTGATATATGTAGATTCATGTATACAAATGCTTTGCCATTTCATTTGGTTAAAAGCCCATGGTTTCACACCACGATACAATCGGTTGGCAAATATGACAAAGGTTTAAAATCTCCTTCATATCAAAACGTTAGAGTCACTTTCATAAAGAAAGAAATTGATACTATGAATGTAACATTTGAGAAGAATAGAATGAGTGGAAGAAAACCGATTGTACATTAAGAAAGAAGTTGATACTATGAATGTAACATTACAACTCCATTGGCCTCTTCATGCGGCGGCTTATTATCTTAATCCTAGGTATCATTCTTAATTCATCACTTAAATCACTTTTTGTTACTTTTATTTCCACATTATCTAGATACTTCTTTATTTTTTTGGTTCATTGTAGATTTCATTATGATCGTACCATTGATGACACGGTTATGGAAGTAAAAGTGGGATTATACAAGACTATAGAGAAAATGCATCCGAATATTGAAACAAGGTTAAAACTTGATACACAAATTGAGAAGTTTCACAAGGCCATTGATATGTTTTGAATGAATATAGCCGTTATAACAAGAGACAAAAAAACATCCCGGTATTTTTCCTAATCTATAGTTCATTACTTTGACTCACTTTGTTTTCAATTATGTATTCATGTATGTTGCACTAATTAACTCCCCTTTTCTAGCAATATGGTGGGAGGGCTATGGAAGTAGTTGCAAAGAGCTTCAACATTTAGCTATAAGAATTCTAAGCCATATGTGTAGTGCTACAGGTTGCGAAAAAAACTGGAGTACTTTCCAGCATATTCATTTAAAGAAAAGGAATCGTTTAGAACAACAAAGATTGAATGCATTAGTGTTTGTCAAGTACAATCTCAATTTAGAGTTAAGGCAAAAGAAATGGGAAAAGAGTGGTGAAACCTATGATCCTATTTGCCTATCGGATATGGAAACCGGTGATGAATGGATCACCGAAATAGAGGATTCATGCCTACCTCAAGACAATTCATGGATGGACATAAATGAATGTTTTAAAGTTAATAAGAAAGAAACTAATAGGAAAAAGAAAAGAGATAGGAAAAAGAGATACGCGATATGTGTCTCGATTTGACAACACTTTTTTTATAGGCAAAACAGATGAAACGAGTTCTAAAATATTCTTCTATTTAGTAATATGCATATGTTGCATGCTAATTTGACAGATAGTCGATTGGCAGCCTGAGACTAGAACCACTGCAAGTGTGAAAAGATCACGGTAATCTAGTTTTTTCGACAATGTCCAGACAATCCATAGGAAAGTTAGAGTGGGAAACTAGGGTCAAACACTAAAAAGATGAACATAGACCAACTAAATTATTAAACAATGATATCCAATAAATCATTTCCTTGCTTCGCTTACAACATCAACCTAAAAACCTGAATATAATATGTAATGCTAATATTAGCATTATAAAATAAGAACATTTAAGTGGTTTCTTTTCTCTCTAAATCTCTCCACTTTTGGAGAGATTCAAAAGGGTGATTTTAAGATATAACTAAATCTCTCCCTTTCTTTTCATTTCTCACCTCTTTAGTTATCCGAACAAGTGATTGGAGTGTTAACATGATCATTTTTTTCTTTTCTTCCCAAATTACCCAATCCAAAGGACGTGTAACTACGTCAAGTCAAAAATTCCATGTTTGGGCTATCTAAAAACAGGAAATTAGTGAGAAGTCCAATTCGTAGGTTGTATATTAGTTTTCATCCAGTAAAAGTATTTTTTAACGCGCAAAGTCCAATTTCACAAAACTATTTTAGCGATAGGTCCTCTATTTGTTGCGTGCAACTTTTTGCGACAAAAATACCCTACTGCTCTTTTATCGGCTCTTGTTTGCTTGGTAGACACGGCAGCCAAAATCCAAATCGTTAATGGAAGATGGTAATAAAAGTGAGAATGTTGATCAAAATGGAAGACAATGGGGAGGACGATGATGACGATGAAGAAAACGACAATGGAGATAATTATCAGATTGTTATCAATAATAATAATAATAATTGTGCCATGACAAACTTGGAGTGAAAAGGAGATAAGATAGAAAATCCTTTTATATATGTGTGTCTATACACAGATAAATTTATATGTTTGCATATTTATGCATTATTTGTGTTGATATGTAAACATATAAATTTATTTGTTTTACATATTATACAGATAAATTTTTATCTGTTTGATATGCAAAACAAATAAATCTATATGTTTGCTGAAATTGCTGAAAACTGAAAATTTTATTTGTTTGTTGGATATTTTTGGAAAAAATCACGTTTTTTAAATGAGTTGGACCTTGCGAGTTGAAATTTTTATTTATAGATCTCGTGTTGGATAAAGTCGTGTTTATAGACTCCTAACTGAGAAACCCATCTAAAAAATGGTTTTTTTACAAATAGTCAGCTTTTAAGCTATACTAATTGGTTTTTCCAAAAAGCCAACTAACATTTTTTCATTTTTTTTTCCAACAAAAAAGACAATACACATTTCAAACATACTAACTTTCTCTCTGACTAAAAGAACTATAAATACTCTCAATTAAAAAGTAAACAATAATCTCAACATCTCAACAATATAAAAATCCGCAACAATATCTCAATCACTACAACTTAAGCAAAAAGTTCAAACATATTAGAAATTTTAACAAAAACGGGAAAAAAAGGGAAGAAAAAGAAGAAGCTACCCTAAAAAAATTATTCCAAACACTAACTTTTTTCCCCTTTTTTTCAAAACAAAAAAAAAAAGCAAAACACATTAGAAGCCAAGCCATATAAATAGTTCAATTGCACAACATACACCTACTGAACGTAACGAAAGTGAAACTGTTGAATGAATGGCAGAGCGTGTGCCCCAGCACACGCATGTGCGCAGTATGTGTGCATAGCATTGAATACCCCATAAAGAAAATTTCATAAGTGATACAAAACCCGAATTCAGTAGATGAAAAAATATGTGAACTCAGAAAATAACCATAAATTCCACAGGAAGCTCGAAGGTACAGAAGCAGGAGAAGACATTAGTTCTTTTCCGACATTATTTTTCTTTTCGTTTCTCGAAAAACAAACAGGGGAAACTGGCTGTCTTACCTAATGTATTGCAGTTCTAATTCGAGCAAGAGATAGAGCGAGGAAGAAAGAGAGGGCGCACTAATCTCTGCAGCAACGCGTGCTTGAGAATAAAGTTGAGGAGGAAGAAGGGAGGAGAAAAGTTACACATTTAGGGCTTTTCAACATTATAAATCCGTTTGGAACGCTAGAAAAGAGAACTTGCGCTGGACACACGCGATGTGTGTAAATTCAAGTTATATTAAAAAATTATATAATAATTTATATTTAAAAAATCCTTAATTTATATTATTACTATTAATTTATTCAAATATTTTATATATATTAGTTTCATAAAATTTACATTACTATCAATATAAATTCAAAAATAATTCACTCATTAGTCACATTATTCAATTAAATTATTTTACAGATGTATTTAACATAATTCTTAGAAAAAATAGATTCAAGAAAATTCAACAGCAATTTATCTTATAATTTTTTTAACATAATAGTAATTTATTATATTATGATTTGCAATGCGTGTACAACTCGAATTATATAAAAATTTAATAAATTATATTATAACTTATTAAAAATTAAACTTTAAAATGTATACTACTATCAATTCATTCAATATAAATCCAATAATAATTAACCTCTTTTAGAACAAAAACTGTGTATAATAAATTAATTTTTTAATTTAATAGTGTGTATATGTTTACACTGTCGAGAATTTTTTATATCTATATATATCGATATATTTATATCTTTGAAGAGATGTGGGCTGAAGTTCACAACAGATGGATTTATGGCCCAGGTCCATAACCAACAGGCCTCATGGGCATTACCCAGTTACGTGGACGGCCTCAGTACATGTATGGCCGAGGTACGTAAACGGCCCAAATGAATTTGATCACAGCACGACGATTGAGTTCTTACAAACATTTAATACACAATTTGACCATGAAAGTAAACATTTAATGTGATTGGACCAAGCGCCTCCTCCCATCAAGTGAATTTTACTTCTGAGGAGCGCTGTAAGACGTGTATCTCGGCCCAAAAGATGGGCCGAGGTGTCAGTCTTAATGGTGACGTGACCGTACTCTGCTCAATGTGTCAGTCCCTGCATTAATGTGACATTGCTGGAGGTAGAGCCGCCCTGTAAGGCTAGGCGTCAAAGGTAATCGTGAAACTAGGGAAAAAAGAACATTTGACTCCCTATAAAAGAGGAGTCCTAGGCCCAGAGAAAGGGTCGGCCTCCCTTGGTACAGGGATTATCCCGTCAATTTTAGTTCCATTCAATTATAATTCTCCATTATCAAAAACCTCTAACTAACTTGATCATCGGAGCGGTTTTTGGGGACTCACCGCCGGATAGTTCACGTTTATTGGTCCTTGTAGGTGATTGATGAAGGAAAGAAGCGGACGAGTCGGGTTCAACCCATCAAATAAATAGAATATACAGTTTAGCACCGTACATTGGCCCCGTTTGTGGGATCCCGATTGTAATCGTCCTTGAGCATCCCTATGGCGACACCTTCGAAGGTACCTACAGTTCTAGATGAGCACGCCTCGCCCGCCACTGTAGAAGGACATAAATCGCAGAGGGGGGAAAAAGAGTTCGTTCCCGCAACTGCTAGAACCCTCGAGCCCGATCTTGCAAGGGAGTCGGCGCTCCTTGCAATGAGATAGGAAATTCAGAAACTCTGCGCTTCTTTGAAGAACTAGGAACGAGACTCGCAAGTCCAGGTGGGAAGTTCACATACGGCAGAGCCAAAATCCCTTGGGGCCAGGGGAAAAAAGAAGGCGAACGAGGCTGATCCGGAGTTAGAGCAAATCCTTCGGGAATTCACCAAACAAAAAGATGAGTCCAGCATTAATGGGAGCAGTTATGTTCTCAGTAAGTCAAAATAGAACAAGGACCCCCCACGAAGAAATGGAGGCTCGTCATCAGCATCTCAAGTGGTCACCGAACCCAGCGGGGCGAGGGAGGAAGGGATAGCCACGCTGTTTACTGACTACTTGGACCGGGCCAAACCCCCAAGGAGTTTCTCCGTGCCCAGATTTAAATCGTACGACGTACGTTCAGACCCAAATAAGCACATCAGCCACTATAGACAGATGATGACGTTATGGTGTTGTAACGATGCTCTTATGTGCAAGGTTTTTCCTTCCAGCCTTGGTAAGGCTGGACTACGATGGTTCGACCGATTGGAGCCTCGGATGGTGACAAGTTGGAAAGATTTGTCACAAAAGTTTGTAGCGCGCTTCATCACTAATACAAAAATTCCGAAGGAGATTGATTCGCTTATGGCTCTACGGAAGGGAAAGGAGTCATTACGAGATTATACGAGGAAGTACTAGGAGGTGTACAACGATATCAAAAATTATAACGAGGAGTTAGCTGTGGCGTCTTTCAAACACGGGCTCCTGCCTGGAGGAAAGCTGAGAGCCTCCCTGACGAAAAAATCGTCGCAGGGCATCTCGGCGTTAATGGGTCGGGTTGAGCAATATATAAGAGTGGAAGAGGATACTAGCGGGGTCAAGGTGAAGAGTAGGGTTGGGGAACGAAGGGCGACTCCGGAGAGACCACGGAGGCATAGCCCTGCAAGAATCAGAGGGTTGAGTCCTGCGAGGCCAGTTAAGAGGACCAGGGTCGAGCCTAAAAATATTCCAATTCGGTTGAGGGACGAGCACAGACGAGAGGAGGTCGTGAACGCTGTTTTTAAAGACTCCACTCGCGAAATCCTACTCCAGATTAGGGACATGCCATGTCTCCAATGACCCCCCCAACTGCCCGATTCGATCGTTTAATCAGCCATAGAGCGTGGTATTAAGTAGAGATGCTCCTATCATAGAGATAGGGGTCATCGAACGGAAGACTGTCGGGCCTTAAAAAGCATCTTGATGACTTGGTGCTGCTTGGGCACCTGAAAGAGTTCTTGGATGACAGGGCAGATAGGCAAAAATCCCCCGTCAAAAGGAGAGCAGAGCCTTCAAGTGGACCAGTGCACCGCGGTGTAATCAGCGTGATTCACGGGATGGCAGGGCCGCAACAGAAGAACCTCTTGCGAGGGCAGTTGAAGTGATTGGCGCACATGGCCAAGGTGATGAAAGTGCAGGCAGGAAAGGGGAAAAGGTCTAGGGAAGGGGAAAATGGGAGCCACCTTTCATTCTCGGACGAAGACTTAGAACGAGTACAGCACCCGGATAATGATGCGTTGGTTGTCTCCCTAGTTATTTCAAGCTTCGAGGTTAAGCGGGTGTTAGTTGATCAAGGCAGTTCGGTCGAAGTTTTGTACTATGGCCTCTTTAAAAAGCTCAGCCTCAGCAGCCGAAACCTGTCCCCATCGCGCACTCCGCTTGTTAGATTCAACTCATAGCTGGTTTGGCCCCTAAGAAGCGTTACTGTACAGGTAAGGGCAGGTACGGTCAAGGTTGCAACAACTTTCTTGGTAGTTGATGTCCCATCGGCCTATAATGCCATCATGGGGCGAACCTGGTTGCACGTGTTGAAGGTCGTCCTGTCTACGTATCATCAAGTGCTAAATTCCCCACCGCCGAAGGAACGGAGGTCGTCTTCAGGGATCAATCTGTATCCAATAATTGCTTCGTGGCGGCCCTCCAGGCCGAGGCACGACCTCAAGAGGTGAAGGTCATCGGCATGGGTGATCATCCCATTTTGGATGATGTTAGGAGAGAGGTCCAAGATAAGGCTGTAGAAGACCTCGAGACTGTTGGGATTGATCCAGGCAATCCAGAGAAGTTTTTTCTCCTCGGGTCAACTATGTTCAGACAAGAGAAAGAGGAGCTCCTTCAGCTGTTACATTAGCATATGGAGGTCTTCGCTTGGACACCATACGAAATGCCGGGGGTGGATGCCGCTTACATATGTCATGTCCTCAACGTAGATCCCGCGTCTAAGCCAGTAAAATAGAGGGGTCAGCATTCGGCCCCGCAGCATAACCAGGCGGTTATCGAGGAGGTAGGAAAGCTGTTGGCGGTAGGGGCCATATGAGAGGTTTAATATCTCGAGTGGTTGTCTAATACGGTGGTGGTGCGTAAGAAAGGAGAAAAGTGGAGGGTTTGTGTTGACTTTGCAAATCTAAACAAAGCTTACCCAAAAGATAGTTTCCCCCTTCCGAAGATTGACCAACTGGTAGATGCAACAGCAGGACACCAGCGTATGAGTTTCTTTGATGCATATCGGGGTTATCACCAGATAGCCATGTTGGGCCGAGACCAAGAGAAAACCTCATTTATCACCCTGTGCGGAACTTATTGCTACAACGTCATGCCGTTCGGCCGCAAGAACGCAGAGGCTACCTTCTAGAGGATGATCACGCGAATGTTCATTGAGGTACTAGGGAAGACGATGGAAGCCTATATTGACGACATGGTAGTCAAGACCAAATGGAAGGAGAACCATCTGGTTGATCTGCAAAGAATTTTTGATATCCTGAAAGTCCACAATTTATGATTAAATGCCGCAAAATGTGCCTTCGGTGTCGGCTTGGGTAAATTTCTTGGCTTTTTGGTTACTCATCGCAGAATTGAAGCTAACCTGGACCAAATCAGGGCTATCCTGGACATTCGAAAGCCATCTTCGGTCAAGGACGTTCAGAAACTAATAAGAATGACGACTGCGTTGAATCAATTTATAAGCTGAGCTCCAGACAAGTGTCGGCCTTTCCTCCTGACACTGAAGAAGGGGGAAAGGTTTCGCTGGGATAAGAACCGTGAGCAAGCTCTTCTTGACCTCAAAAAGTATCTGTCTTCTCCGCCCTTTCTTTTAACCCCGAAGGACGGAGAAGAGCTGTACCTATATTTGGCCATCTCATCCCACGCCGTTAGTGCGGTACTGGTCAGAGAGAAAGATAAACAACAAAGCCCAGTATACTACGTCGGACACACTCTTACCGGGTCAGAGACAAGATATCTGCCCTTGGAAAAATTAGCATATGCCCTATTCATTGCCTCACGAAAACTACAACATTATTTCTATGTGCATGCCATTGTCATATATACAAAACACCCCCCACGGGCCCTATTCTCTAAGGCCGATCGGACGGGAGGAATGACTTAGTGGGCTGTCGAACTCGGGGGACACGATATCAGTTTTAAACCCAGGATAGCCATCAAGGCCCAAGTGTTGGCAGACTTTATTGCCGAGTATTTCGGGAATATGTTAGGGCCAGAAGGAGAAGAGGAGATGGCTGAACTCCCCCACGCCTCCGAATACGGTAGGGCTTTGGACGCTACATGTTGATGGGGCATCAAACAACCACAGAGCATGGGTGGGAACGCTCCTCACATCTCCTGATAGTTTGATACTGGAACAGGCTCTCAAACTTAGCTTTAACGCCTCCAACAACGAAGTTGAGTATGAAGCGGTGCTAGCAGAACTCGAGGCAGCAACAAAGCTTGGCATCACGACGTTAGAAGTGTTCAATGACTCTCAACTGATTGTCAGTCAACTAAATGGAGAATACGAAGCAAGACATGAGCGTATGGAAAAATATCTTCAGCATGCGATAGAGGCCGTGAGCAGGTTTTCCTCTATCAAGATTAAACGAGTGGGCTGAGCCAAAAATAATCACGCTGATTCCCTTGCTAGTCTCGCCTCGGTCATTGGAACAAGCAAGGAAAGAACAGTGGTAGTTCGGTTCCTCCCGGGGTCGAGCATTGATAATACGAGCATAGAAAAAGCTGAAGTCTTACCAACCACTTCGTTACCTTCCTAGATGGATCCTATTGTTGCATTTTTAAAATAGGGTACGCTTTCAACCGTAAAAAGGGAGGCGCATAAGCTCAGACTCAAGGCAGCCCATTTCTGGCTTTCCCAAATAGACAAGTTGTACCAGCGATCATATACAGGACCGTACCTCCTATGTGTGCACCCAAATTCGATGTATGATCTTCTTTATGAAATTCACGATGGGATATGTGGCAGTCATACCAGGGGACCGTCTCTTACCCACTGAGCAATATCCCAGGGGTACTAGTGGCCCTATATGCAGAAGGATGCACGGTAATAGGCCAGGAAGTGCGAGAAGTGCCAACTGTTCACCCCCACATACATCAGCCCGCAGGGGCATTAAATCCTCTTCATAGCCCATGGTCGTTCGCTCAGTAGGGACTGGATATCGTCGGTCTCTTCCCCAGGGCAGCAGGAAATAAAAAACTTCTGGCGGTGGCTTCGGACTACTTCACTAAATGGGTTGAGGCGGAGCCACTCGCCAACATCAAAGAGTCAAACATGAAAAAGTTCGTTTGGAAAAATATCATGACGAGGTTCGGCATCCCGCGTACTATCATCTCGGACAATGGCACCCAGTTTGATGGTAGGTTGTTTCGGCAATTTTGTTTCGAACTGAAGATCGAGCTCTGCAATTCCACTCCGGCATATCCGCAAGGCAACGGTCAGGCCGAGGCTTCCAACAAAACTATCCTATCCGGAATCAAAAAAAGATTAGAAAAAGCGAAGGGAAGGTGGGTAGACGAGCTCTCCCACGTGTTGTGGGCATACCGAACCACTCCGCGAAGATCCACGGAGGAAACGCCTTATTCAATGTCTTATGGCACCGAGGCCATCATACCCCTTGAGATTGGGCTGCCAACGATGAGGTCCGATGACTTCGATCTCGAGAAGAACACAGATATCTTAGCTAAAGAGTTGGACTTGATTGAGGAAAGGAGGGAGGAAGCATTGCTGAATATCATATCATACCAGCAAGAGATAAGCAGAGATTATAATAGAAGGGTGTCAAGCCAAGGGAGTTTCAAATTAGAGATCTGGTTTTAAGGAAGGTTATAGGCAACACAAAGGTACCGGAAGAATGGAAGCTGGGACAGAATTGGGAGGGACCTTATAGAGTCAAAACGGTTGTGGGCCGAGGTGCCTACCGTCTCGAAAGTGCTGATGGGAAAGAAGTTCCCCGACCATGGAATTCGGCTAATCTCAGGGTGTTTTATCATTAAGTGTGCTCTCTTTATCTGTCTCTTTATCCCTCTTTATCTTTAAGCGTTTTATTTCCTTCCTCTTTTGTTAAGCAATGAATGAAAGATTTGTGCGCATTCTTGGTGTCATAACAGGCCAGCTCGGCTTGAGGATGGAACATCCTCTCAAGAGTCTAAACTCCCATGGTTTTTAATAGCCCCTCATCGAAGGTGGCCAGCTCGGCTTGAGGATGGAACATCCTCTCAAGAGTCTAAACTCCCATGGTTTTTAATAGCCCCTCATCGAAGGTGGCCAGCTCGGCTTGAGGATGGAACATCCTCTCAAGAGTCTAAACTCTTAGGGTTTCTAACAACCCCTCATTGAAGGTGGCCAGCTCGGCCTGATGATGGAACATCTTCTCAAGAGTCTAAACTCCCAGGGTTTCTCACAACCCCTCATCGAAGGTGGCCAACTCTGCCTGAGGATGGTACATCCTCTCAGGAGTCTAAACTCCTAGGATTTCTCATAACCCCTCATCGAAGGTGGCATGCTCAGCCTGAGGATGGAACATCCTTTCATGAGTCTAAACTCCTAGGGTTTCTCATAACCCCTCATCGAAGGTGGTCAGCTCGGCCTGAGGATGGAACATCCTCTTAGGAGTTTAAACTCCCA
Source organism: Heliamphora exappendiculata (assembly GCA_034768845.1). Classification (NCBI taxonomy): domain Eukaryota; kingdom Viridiplantae; phylum Streptophyta; class Magnoliopsida; order Ericales; family Sarraceniaceae; genus Heliamphora; species Heliamphora exappendiculata. The sequence continues at coordinate 6,356 of JAOTRH010066825.1, read as the reverse complement.
AGGTTGCTAACAACCCATCGGAGGCCAGCTCGACCTGGGAATGGAAGAAAGGAATAAAAAGCAGGCAAGAAGAAAGGAAATAGAACAAAACACATTCACACAGGTGGTGTCATATGATAAAAATGAGCTTTCATTCCATCACTTAAATATCAGTACAAGGGGAAGAAGCCCGGCCTTACAACGGGAAAAATGGCTAAGATTCCCGGTAAAAAAAAAGAGTTCAATTTTGAGCATCATCTACCACCTCGGCTCGGCCTTCACCTTCTCTCTTTTCTTGCCCATCATCTGGGATCTCCACCACTTCCTCTCCATCATAGGCGTGACGGCTGGTGGACGTGTCTTGGACATCGCTGGGAGGAAGGGAGGGAAGTATTTGAGGAAGTTCAGGGTCAGTGGGATCCACTTCGGCGACCTGTTCCTTGGCGACAGCCACAGCGTCGGCTTCGGTGAGAGGTTCACTCCAGAGGGGGGAGTTTAGAGGGACCCCTGCTCGTTCTAGGCCCTGCTTGTACCCGATGGCCAACAGTTCGGTCTTGATACTGAGCACCTCTTTAGTAAGATGGGCTCAGCATTCATCCCAGCCCTGTTGCTAGAGCTGGTCATCGCGCTCGGCCCTTGACGCTTCGAGGTCGACAACGATCTTTTTCTATGTCTCCACCTCTGCCTGAGCCACAACAATCATGTTCCTCAGCTCTGCATTGGCCGCCACTATGGCCGCCTCCTTCTCATTCACCTTCTTTACTTCCTCTCTAGCCTTTTTCTCTTCTTCTTCGACCACCTTCAGTCTGGCCTCCATGCCTTGCAGGGCAAAAGCGTTCCTAGCCAAATCCACCTCCAAACTCTTAGCATGCTTGGTGGATTGGGTAAGCATTTTACCGAGCTTCTTCATCTCCCTTAAGACCTCGGCGAACCGATCGTGCAGCACGGTCATGGCCTGAAGTTGCTGAACAAACAAAGAGGAACACTTGGTAAGAAACAAAAAAATAAGGAAACAAGGGGATGCATAAAAGAAGGGGAGGTAAGAAAGGAAATACAAGGTTGCTTACCCCAATGCTGAGTTGGTAGACTCTCTCAAACAGAGAAGGCAAGTTAACGTCGGAGTGGTCGGCGATGTCTAGTGAAAAAGCCAGCCCCTTGACCAAACACTCGGCAACACGGCCGATTTTAGAAGAGTCACCAACGTTGAGCTGCCGACCTTCGATGACGAATTCAGGGAGCCAGGGGCAGGGGTAGGGGCCACGACCTCCCCTTCTCTGACTTAAGCCACCTCCGCAAGGGCAATGGAGGTGCCGTCTTTGCGAACCAGGCGTCGGCGTTGCGTGGGCCGAGCCTCAGGTGGAGACGCTGAGTGTGGACGTACCTCGTCCCCCGTCACCGCATGCTCGTAAGAAGGGTTGGGTGTGGCAGAGGTGGGGGTGGTAGCAATGTTAGAGTCGTCTCTCGAGGAGGTGTTGGGGTTGTTATCCTCACAGCTGGTGTGGCCGAGGTGCTCGCGATGCCACAACCGAGCACCGCTGATCTGAGGTCAAACGTTCGATGGCGCAGCATTTCCTCGTCTCTCTCTTCAGGTTGAGGCAGAGGGGGAGATGTTGGTGCTGCAGGGGGAGTTCTTGTTGCTGCAGAACTACGGGGTGGAGTTCACGTGCAGGACTCCCAAGTGTCGAATCACTCTTCGGTAGCTCAGCAAGTAGCCAAGAAGATCTGGGGCAGAGTGAGACCCCCAAATATGCAGGCAACACTGGACCTCGCCGAAGTTGGCCCTTCTCTTCTGTTGTTTAGCAAGCGAGGCGGCTGAAACAAAAAGAATAGAAGGTTACACATATATAAAATATAAGGCAGTAATGCATAAAAGAAAGCAACAGCACGAAATCAAAATGAAAGGGAAAAGGGAAGCCAAACCGACCTGAACTCCCTGGTACCCTCAGGATTGAATGACCAGCAAGTCCAGCACGGTTGGCCTAGAACTCGAAGTCTCCTCCCACTAATATAAGATCATCGCCGTGTTTATCCGACTCGGGGAGGTCATGTACCATTTGTTGTGCAACACTCCTCTGGCGAAGGTAGTACGAGTTTTCGTTGCCAGCGATAGTGTAGCAATGGAATATCTTAGGGATGCCGAGGTTTAACTCGTAATGCCAGCTAATCTCGGTCACCCCCATAACCACTCGGATAAAGTTTATGGACACTTGGCGTGGGGTGAGGCGGCAGGTGGCCAGCATCACTCTCAAGAGAGGGTTGAGCAGGAAACGAACCCCGGCCTCCACTATGACGGCTATAGGGAACTCTACCTCAAGATCGCAATAGCGAACCGTGATAGAGGGTGGGATATGGTATTTTACCCTAAAGGCAGCCATGGCAGTAGGGGTGTTAACCTCTTTAACGAATTTCCCCTTTCTGGCCATGACAACGGGGTGGAAAAAGAAAACTAAAAAACAGACAGGGAAATAGGGACCAAAAATGGGAAAGAAAAAGGAAGCCTAACCAGGGGCTGTATGGAGAACAAATAACGAAGAACAGTAACCAAAAAGAACGAAATCAAAGGAACTTACTGGTGGGACAACGAGTGTTGGGGAAGAACGATGCTTGTAGGAAGAATGTAGCAGAAAGCTCCGAAGTAGTTTGACGTCAACAACAATGTTCACCATCATCAATAGGGTCGAAAGGAAGACAATGTTATGAGAATTTGTGCGCGAGAAGCAAAGGCAACAGAAAAGGAGAAGAGGGGTGAAAGCCCCCATTTATATATGTAGAGGCATTTCGCACCAAGCGCCAACGGTCGCTTTGGGAGGACCTAAGGGCGTCTGCCTACCCTTGGGAAGGTGCAAAGTGCCTCAAAGGGGACCAAACGCGTTCTAACACGTGGCACGTAATGATTAGCATTTAAATACTTTAAAACTTACGGCAGCGGCACAATAAAAGAAGGAGAACGGTTCAGCTCCCCTCAAGCCGAGCATGAGGAGAGCTGAGGTGCAAATGAAGGGATATGGGCCGAGGTCCACAACATATGGATTTATGACCCAGGCCCATACCCAATAGGCCTCATGGGCATTTCCCAGTTACGTGGACGGCCTCGGTACATGTATGGCCGAGGTACGTAGACGGCCAAAACGAATTCGACCATAGCACAACGATCAAGTTCTGACAAACATTTAATACGCGATTTGACCATTGAAATACAACATTTAATGTGATTGGACTGAGCACCTCCTCCCATCGAGTGAATTTTACTTCAGAGGAGCACTGTAAGACGCGTATCTCAGCCCAAAGGACGGGCCGAGGTGTTAGTCTTAATGGTGACATGACCGTACTCTGCTCAAGGTTTCAGTCCCTACATTGATGTGACATTGTTGGAGGCAGAGCCGCCCTGCAGGGCTAGGTGTCAGAGGTAATCACGAAGCTATGGGAAAAAGAACATTTGACTGCCTATAAAAGAGGAGTCCTAGGCCTAGAGAAAGGGTCAGCCTCCCTTAGTACAGGGATTATCCTGTGAGTTTTGGTTCCATTCAATTATAATTCCCCATTATCAAAAACCTCTAATTAATTTGATCGTCGGAGCAGTTTCCAAGGACTCACCACCGAATAGTTCACGTTTGTTGGTCATTGTGGGTGATTGACGAAGGGAATGAGCGGACGAATCAGGTTCAACCTATGAAATAAATAGAATCTACGGTTTAGCACCGTATAATCTTCTATACCTATATATATGTATAGATAGAGAGACGTAGGAGAGAGGAAAAACTGATATCTGTATGTATCTTCTATATATATATATATATATATATGTGTGTGTGTGTGTGTGTGTGCGTGCGTGCACGCGTGTGTGTGTATTATATGTATAGAAGGTATAGTGAGAGAAAGGAAAGAGAGGAGAAAAAAAACTCACTAGAAGTCATTGTTTTTCATTTCTTGTCATCGATTTTCATTTCTTCCGCTAGATCCATTGTTCCTCTCTAAATCTCTCGTCCTTTAGAACTGTCACTCCAAACGCGAAAACCCTAACTTTGATTAGATGGACAACAGATCATTCAAGTTTAACTCGATTAATCTCCGTAAATGTTCGTTTAATGAAGTCTCCTTGGCCGATTCAGTTAATTGTGGTATATTTTTTAGTTTTGGAACCACAATATGCAATCCACTGAGTGCGTGTTTTGGGGAGAGAGAGGGAGAGAAACTGGTTATGTAACTATTCGCAAAACGTGGGTAAACTGTTAGTTACACGGGAAGTAGAGTTAATTTTAAGTAATCGTCGGGTGAAAAATGACTATTTTAACCTTACAGTTACTTTTGTTAGTATTTATAATTTTAAGAATTTAGTATTAAAATAATGGACAAAATGGGAATATAAATATTTGGCTGGCTTCAAGGTAATTTTAGCGTTTCCTTTATAGTTAGTATAGAAGTTAACCACCTAATTCTTGTGATTTATGAATTAATTCATTGTTATTATCCAAGAATTAATAGGTTAATAGAAAGAAAATAAAATAAAACCAATACATTTTAGAAGTGAAATATATCACTCTCATAAATTTTGGTATATTTTGCATAGAATTTCATCCGTAATTTATTTATTAGTCATTGCTCAATATGCGGTGAAATTACAACTCACATGCCTATAAAAAGAGTAACTTATCTTCTAAGGAAAAAAGACTCATTATATGTTTTCAAAATTTTCAAAAAAAATACTACTTTCTTAAATTTTTTGTCTCTTTCTTTATAGTTTCTCTTTCCTACTCCTTCCTTCGCCTCTCTCCATAGTCGTCCCTTTTCATTCGGCCACTTTCTATTCCATTATTGAAGCACAAGAGAAAGCATAGTTGTATAAACCCCATCTTATGCAATATGTTTTGTTGTAAAAAGTTAGTGTACTTTTAAGTTTCAAACTTATTACTAGTCAAGTTATCTAAACCATCTTGCACATCATAAAAAGCCAGCATGACTTATCATTTTTACTACAGTCGTAATATACCATAAAAACAGAAATCCTAGAAAAGTTTTTTAGAAATTTATCAAAAGTTGAAAATTAACAATTCAGTTTAATTATGTGCTATATAAGCCACATTTAAGTGAATCTAAATAATTTATTTTTAATACTAAAAAAAATAAAAAAAACCTTTTCTAGTTACTAGCATTGCTAGCAATAGAATACATGTTTCCAGCTGCTCCACTTTTATTTAAAACCCATATCATGAAATCTAAGAAAATGCCATTGCTCTGATTGTCTGTGTTTAAAATGTATATATAACGTTTTATTATCAGTGATGTTCTCATATGTACACACTAAGTGTTCTGCCATGAAGCACTTCAATTATTTTTATCCCTGTTTAAGTTAGGTCATATCCTATTTTTGACCTATACTTCTAGCTAATCTTGTGCTCAACTCTTTCTTTTCACTCTTCATTTCTCAACTATATCATGGCATTTGGAAGCAAACTTAACTTTGAATCTTGGTATGAGTTATTGTGCGTGTAGAAAAATATTAGCACAATATGGGTCAAAAAAGATGACCCTTCCCTCTGAATCCAAACAAACTTGGGGGAGAGCCAAGCACCTTCAACCGAACTCGCGAAGCTTAGTAGTGACAGCTCGTGACTATCCCCTACAAAGACAAGAACTCCATTTGCATTTTGCGGCTAAGATTGACTGGAAATCACTCCGACATTAAAGTTAGGCTTCTCTCTGAAAAGTATTTCTAAGCAAGAACTAACATAGAATGTCGTACCATTTTTTCCTAGGGTGCTTACCCTTTTATAGAGGTCTCACCGGGGGTAGTTGAGATCTCCTGTATCTCTTTGGCTTATCACGTCAAACCAGGGGTTATCCCTTATCTTGTAAGCGTACTAACTCTTCCAGGATGCTAACCCTATCTTTCCTGAGCTATTGTTTCGGGGACATGATATCATTGGGCTATGATCTCACCCAAGGCCTTCTATTGGCCCGCTATTCTTTGGGTATGGATCACCATGGGCTGCCCTTTCGGGGTTGCCCAAATTCTTTATGGGCATCTCCTTTTGAGGTGGTCCAAACTCATCATGAGCTTCAACATTTGGTGTGATGCCCCGTCCTCTGGGCACGTCGGGACATACATAAATATAAATAAATAGATATTTTAGCCATTCGTTCATATTTACATATGATAGTTATTACTGTTAGCCCAAGTGCTTCTTTAATTAATTTTGATGATTTTAATAATTTATTTTCTACAAATAAATGTCTTTAAATTGGATAATATTTATTATTTCCAAAATGAAAGTGTTAACCCATTTTGAACACTCAAGGTTAACACCATGAATTGATCAAATGATTTAACACCCTAACTATGCTTCAAGTTGATCCTCAGGAACAAAAGATTAGTGTCA